>SNQJ01S0011344.1:58236-73068 GCA_010110895.2 Picea sitchensis | reverse complement strand
CTCACTCCTATACATGGTAAGACCTAGACTGGCATTACCACATATACCTGAAGGAGTCAAAGTAGTTGGAGACATGTTAGAATGTATAAACAAACTAAAGTATGTTGATCATGATGTGACAGACATGAAAAAGTTCCCTGAGTTTGCGCAACAAGTATATAGGGAGAGTAGAGGATCAGGTCCATCATGGGATCCCATTTTGAAGCTGAAACTGCAATATTCTAGATATACTATAATATGAAGAACAAAAATATTGAGCAAGCAATAGTAGAAAAAATATGATATATCCATAACAATATCATAATAATACAGGAATAACACCAGAAATACCATCTTTATTAATGATAAAAATGTTCACTTTCCTCTTCGAGGGGGAAACCTCCAGCAAAGCACAGCTCTATTAAAATAATCTCCAAGAAAAAAATATCCAATGCATCCTACTCTTATTTATAGTAATTCTACCTTCTAAGGAAACTTATAGAGGGATATCTTTCTAGAAGAGGAAGCTTCTATTAGGTCTTCTTACATTAACTTATTCTCCTTTATTTATTAGTCCTTATTAACTAATGTTGGCCTTTATTACATATAAAACATATCATCCTAACTAGTGACCCATGGATAGGGGTTAGTATTGGATCTAAACATGCCCCCCCCCCCTTCAAAAACGGTCTTGTCCTCAAGGCCGTAGGTGTGGAAACTCCTAGAGTATAGCTGTCGGTTCCCAAGTTGCATCCTCTAGTGATGTGTCCTTCCACTGTATTATCACTACTTTGATAGTTATTCCACACAACTAATGTTCATGGTGATTGAGGAGTGCGTCTGGTTGGAGTCAAAGGGAGCCTTTTTCATATAATTCCAGAAGGATGGTTTGGACCCTGCAATTATGTCCCACTACTTTATTCAGACAAGAAACATGGAACAACAGATGGATTTTGAAAGTAGCTGGAAGGGATAATTTGTAGGGAACTGAACCAATACGCTTGATGATTCAGTAGGGCCCATAAAAATTGGGTGCCAACTTGTGATGTCCCTGGGATTTGAGAGATGTTTTCTCGTAAGGTTGGAGCCTAAGAAACACCCGATTGCCTTCTTGAAAAACCCTTTCTGAATGATGTTGGTCCTCTTATTGCTTCATGCAATTTTGGGCCATGTGGAGGTTATCCTTCAGAGCCAAGAGGGTGGATGTGCGACCTTGCAACATTGTATCAATGGATTAGACCTTTGATGTTCCCAGAATATAGGTAGTGAATGTAGGTGGGAATTGGCCATACATTGCTTCATATGGGGTCATTTTAGTGGTCGTATGATAGGAAGTATTGTACCACCATTCTGACAAGGGAAGCTATTGAACCCACTGGTGTTGTTTGTCCAAAGAAAAACACCACAAGTAGGTTTCAAAAAACATTTTGACCACTTCCGTTTGGCCGTCATACTGGGGATGATAGGTTGTTCTCATGTCCAGTTGGTTTCCCTACAATTTAAACAACTCTGTCCAACATGTGCTTGTGAAAGTGGGGTCACAATCAAATACAATAGAGGTGGGAATGCCATGTAACTTGAAAATATAATAAAGGAAAACTTGTGTGACTAGTGTTGGTGTGAAAGGAAGGGGTAAGGCACACAAATGAGCATACTTAGAGAGTAATTAAACCACCACAATAATGATGGACTTGTTCCCAGCTTTAGGAAGGCCCACTATAAAATCCATCGATATATATGTCCATATAGAAGCTGGAACGGGTAGGGATTCTAGGGAACCTGGAGAATTGATAGTTTCACATTTATTATGTTGGCACACCTCACATTTTGTGAAAAAGTGAAGGATATCCTTCTTCATGGCTGCCCAGAAAAAAGAACAACCAGAATGAGCATATGTCTTTTGGAAGCCTGAGTGACCCGCAATACTCGATGCGTGCAACTCATTTAAGATCCACGGCTTGAGAGCTGAAGAGGGTGATAGAACCAAGTGATCCTTATATATGAGAATATTGTCCTGCCAAGTGTAGTCAATGGGAGGATTAGGGTCCTCCTGAAGTTATTGAATTAACTTGGAGAGAGTCGGGTGTGTTAGCCACTCTTGGCATACTTTTGCAATCCATTTAGGGACCAGTAAGGATAAGGAAAAAAGGGAGCCATCTTCCTCATGTTGGATTGATACTGCATATACTACTATATTATATTCTCCCTTTTTGTATATAATTTCATAATCATAACCCAATATTTTGTTCAACCACTTATTTTGTTCTGGGGAGGATAGTCATTGCTCCAAAAAAAAATCAGACTATGGTGATCTATTTTTATCTGAAAACGATGCCCCACGAGATATGGCCAGCCATGTGTGCACCGCATGGAGAATGACCATCATTTCTTTTTCATAGGTAGATCTTCTTAGATTTTGGACAATCAACGCTTGGCTAGTAAAGGCCAAGGGTATACCATCTTGTGTGAGTATTTTGCCTATACCAGTGCCAGAAGCATTTGATTCCACCACAAAGGTTTTGTTGAAGTCAGGAGATTCTAGGATAGGAGTAGGGCACATGGCCCTCTTTAATTCTATGAAGGCTTTCTCAATAGCAGGTGTACATTGAAATGCATTCTTCTTAAGAAGGTCTCTCAATGGCTTAGCAATTTTCCTTAATGGTGGAAAAATGTCCTGTAATATCATGTGAGACCAATAAACCCCTTAGGTTCTTTAAGGTATTGGGATGCAGTCATTCTTGCATAGCTTGTGTCTTTTTGGGGTCCAATTTTACCCCTTTGCGATTGGCAATGTGTCCCAAGTATTCCACTTTACTGGCTCCAAATGAACATTTGGTATTTTTGATAAACAATTGGTTTTCCTGTAGCAAGTGAAGGACTTTGTCCACATGAAGAAGGTGGCTATCCCAAGCGTGGTTGTAAATGAGGATGCCATCAAAGAAAAACAAGACAAACTTTCGAAGGTAAGGTTTCAATAATTTATTCATGAGACTTTGGAAGGTGGATGGAGCATTGCAAAGGCCAAAAGTCATGACCAAGAATTCATAATGTCCTTCATGAGTTTTGAAATAAGTCTTCGGAATATCTTCCTCATTTATGCAGATCTAGTGATAGCCTGAGCGAAGGTCTAATTTGGTAAAGACACAGGAACCTTGGAGTTCACCCAATAGCTCATCAATGATAAGAATGGGAAACTTCTCTTTGATGGTGAGTTTATTCAGGGCATGAAAATTAGGGCACATGTTCCAAGTACCTTCTTTCTTTAAGACCATCACCACTAGTGAAGAATATGGGTTGGTACTGGGGAAAATTACCCCCGCCTCTAGTAATTATTGTACCATCTTTTCTATTTCATTTTTTTGAGGAAATGGATATTTGTAGGGATATACATTGGAGGGTTGAATTCCTATAAGGAGAGGGATGCTATGATCATGTTCACCCCTGGAGGGAGCTAAGGATGTGGGAATCTCAAATACCTTGGGGTACTTGTCCAATATGAGTTGCAGGTTGGGAGGAACTATCTAAGAGACATGTTCAGGGCCTTGGATGGCATTAAATTGATAAATCACACCATGGTGTCCTTTCTTCAACAATTTTTCCATCTTGTGAGAGATGATAATTTCAGGAGAGCCTGCTTGGAGACCGCAGAGGGTATAGGAGTGAGCGTCTCAGGTGAAGCTCATATAATTATTGATAGTCCATTGTGATTGGCCCTAGAGTGAAAAGACACTCCCTACCTAATACAATATCACAACCACCTATGGAAATAAAGAACATGTGGGTTTTCATAGTATAATCACCCATTTGGAGTTTGAAATTCTCACAACGGCCCCCACACATCATAGTACCACCATTAGCGATGAGGATCTCAAAATTAGAAACAAGGTGGACAAAGAATTGGATCTCATCATCACTCCTGCATGAATAAAATTATGGGTGCTACCATTATCAATCAACACCACCATCATACGATGTTTGATGTATCCCTTGAGCTTCAATGTCTGCGAGGCTGAAATACTTGAGAGTGCATGAAGAGATTGTTGAAATTACTAAGACAATTGAGAGGGGGGGTGAATCAGTTGTTACTTTTCTTAAACAATTTATGAATTATTCAAACAATTTTTAATCTCTTCCAAGTGACCATCAATATTATACAAGATATGAAAAGCGTAAATAATGAACATCAGTCACACATAAAATATACACAGAGACATATTTTCACGACGAAACCCATAAAGGGAGAAAACCTCTTCTTCTTCGAATGATAGGCAATCTTTTAAGTTCTGTACATCATCTATCTTTGAGAACCAACTCAATGTGAGGCTACTACCTCAGTTTTACAAGCTCCAACTTGCTGAGAGTACCAACCCTCTTGTTTCTCTAGCACCCACTAGAAGGAAGAACCAACTCCCTGTGTGTTCCATCACCAACTGGAATTATGCAAGCACCAACTTGCATACATAAAAACTCCATGTTTTCCCTAGCACCACCATGCCAGCCTGTTTTCTAGTTGTTTTCGCAAGAGTTGACTCTAGGTTGTAAAAGAGCCAAGCCTTAGCACATTTTAAAAGAAATAAATTGTGTTGATTGATCAGTCATAGGAGGCTTTTAGAACTAGGTCTAAAACAGTCATTTCACTCTTTTATAGATCAGAAACGAAAAGGCATGACCTCGTTTGCTTAATTCATTTTAAAATCATGAGGATGAATAGAAGATAGGGGATAAACAAAACTGAAAGAAAAATCTAGGTATCTAATTATGATAAGTCTGGTCGTCCTTTCAATAGAAGAAATAACACCAAACTTCAAATATCTAAACATAGGTCTTGTCTCACTCATAACAAGACAGAGGAAAGGCTATGAAAAAATAAAACTTGTAAATAAGGAAAAACAATTAAGATGCAGGTCTTGTTCTACTCATGGAAAAACAAAGGAAAAACTACACTTTAAGGAAGGCTTTAAATTAGCTACAACAAAAGTATTATTGAATTGTAACCATTACAAGATAAATTAATGAATGGAAGGAAGAAAGAGAAGTGATGAAAACTTTAGAAACAATAACACAGGAAGAAGACAGAATTAGACAGTGACAAGGTGTAGAATCTCTTGGCACTCTGTTCTATATTTGCTGAAAAGGAATGCATTACAAACCCAGCCTCCAAAAGGCTCTCGGGCTATTCCCCCTTTTTTCTTCAAGAAGATACAATAATATATGTCTTCTTCCCCCTTTCAAATAACTGAAAAACGATTTGGATTCCAAAAGAAATCCCTCTAGAAATGAACAGGCATTTCATGTAGGTATTGAGGTCGAAATCCTTCCAAAAGATAACAACAATTACTATCAAATTCAAAAACTTTCTGCCATAGAAAATGGGCCGAACTGCTGAACACTGGGGCTACAGTTATGGTTCTGTATCTCTCGAATCATGACAGTTGTGTATAAAATGAAAGAGGTTTTTGTTCATCTATTTGTTCTGACCAAAAACCTCTCTCGGTTTCCTGAGATCCATTTCCATTTGCCCCAGATCTTCCTTTCAAAAACATGTGTCAAACGGAGAAATTCTAAGATCCAAAAATTAAGGCTTAGAGATGGATTCGATTCACCCAATATGTGACACCTGTAGGAAAACTGAGGGATTTTATCGATCTCTTATGTGTTAGGCACAAAAACCTCCGACCATTTATCAAAATGATATTCGAGTAGCTCAAAATCATCATTTGAAAATGATGACTCAACACAGTAAAAAATGTCACATTTCTGAAAACAAACCTCCTCTTTAGGGGGAATTTTGACTGCCTTCCCAATCTCCAAATGAACATATGAATACACCAATGGAAATCCTAGGATATGTAGATGTCAATCGACCATTTGAGAGCACAAAAGGGCCTCTCCATGGCTGAGAAAACTAATTTTTTGCTGAGGCAGTTTTTTGCATATGAAAAATCTGCGATTTCTGTGGCTAACACGTAAAAAACAAAGGTATTTTAGTTGTCAAAAGTCCTGGATTTCGGTGGCTAATAGTGCAATTTTGGAGCGTCGTAAACCACCAAAAGTCCCGAAACCCTGATTTCGAGATTTCGGGTTTCAGGAAATAGAAAACAAAAATTTCGTCGACCAAACCTCCGATGGCCGAAACCCGAAATGATGACGTGACATTTTGTAAAACCTTATTTTAGTGATTTTGTTTCCGTTTATTGCATTTTATTTTTTGTTTTTATTTTTTTTGTGCCTCCTCTTGAGCTCTTCCTCCATGTGACGCTTGAGTGCATAGTCTCGGCCAATACACTTTCGGCAGTTAAGGGCATATGAAAACTGACATTTAAGCTACCGAAAGTCTACACTTTCGGTAGCTAAACACTATAAAAAAATTTCTCCTAAGCTACCGAAAGACAAAATTTCAATATTTGTTCCAACATAGGCTCCATCTAGGGATGGTTCTTTCCTGTAAAGCACCAAGAACAGTAGACCAAGTGCCTTCATCCATTGGGCAACCCGAAATCATCCTTATCAAACTCTGAACCCTGTCACTTTACTTGCATCTTTTCGGAACGAAAAACCGCTTATTCATCCATTGGGCTATGGAGTCGTAATGATTTAAAACAAAACCATACTAGATTCAAAACTGAACTGAAAACATATTGAAAACCACCGCTGTAATCTAATGCTTGAAGTCAAGCTTATTTATATACATCACCTACTCTAACTACTGAAAAATTCCCACTGAATCAAATGATATGAAAATGCCAGTGAAGCCAATCCAATAATTGTCTACTTATTTGAAATTTTCTCACACTTTCTTTGAGCAGGCTGAAAAAGGAAACTGACAACTCCCATCTGACCTATTGGTGATCATGAATTTTCAAACCTTTCATCAATTCTTGTGACCAAATATCCATGACATAGCATACTCCTCCATTAAATGAATCTAAAAGATCAGCAAAAGGATCTTGGAAAAATATATCGTCCTGAGGTTTTAAAACATCCAGGACTACTCTATGTTCTGATTTATAATGCTTAGGATCATTCTTGGAGAGAATATCTAAGGACCCTTCAAGATCATCTGCAATGGAATCTCCAAAATCATGGCACAATCTTGTCTGAAGATCCTCATCCCTCCATGAAAAATCTACAGCAAGTTGTTCTACAGTAATGATGAAATAATCATCACTATACTCATCATATTTAGGTTCAGCAAATAACTCAAGAGGGTCATCAGTCAGACAAAAACTCAGGACATCAACTTTGGATCTCTCAAGCAAAGGACACTTTGTTACTATCTCTGGCATATTGTTTATTTCATAATCATACCTCTGCAAATCACAGTCTAAAGCATTTTTGAACAACAAACTTACTTCAGGATCATTAAACATGGCAACCATATCTTTTTCATGAAACAAAGCAGAGTCTAAAATCTGATCTTCTGGCAAGAAATCATCATTAATAGGTTCACTCACTTCCTGTAAAGTTCCATGAAATACATGAATGTCATCATTTAAAAACATATTTACATTTTCAGAAATGGAAGAAGTTTGACACTCATATCCAGGACTGTGTGAAAGCTACAAATCTGTGTGAGTAGGGGCTACAACATAGTTGTGTAGGAGCAGACCCATCTCTTCTTTAGTTAAAGGAGAAGGTGGTCTCTGTATTTTCTGGATAAAACAACAATCATTCATTTCTATCTCTTTTGCAGGTTGACCGTGATGCTGAATATCTTCTTCTTGAGTAAGTTCACAAGATCCAACATCTTTATGAGCCAACTCTTCCTCATACTGATCATCTTCATCAACTTGAGAAATTTCTATTGTTTCTTCCTCCTCTTCAAGAGGATTTGGATGATCTTTTTGTCTTATGAATCCTATATTACAACAATATTCAAAAAGGATTTCAGCTGAATATATCCTCTTACAATGTTGATGAAAAAGTGTGTGAAAACATCTCAATGAAGGAATACTGGAATGGGGTAAAGATTTATACCAAAGTCTAGGATCTTTTTCCAATGAAAACATAAACAATTTCATGAGGACATCTTCATGATGTACATTTAATTCCTCCATGAGCTTGTGGAATTCAAACAAGTGTTGATCGGGATTGTCGTCCTCATATTCTCCAAATTTGGGAAGGACTTCTTCCCAAATTTTAATGTCTGGAATAGTGTTTGGAAAGCCATAAACATTTGTAAAGTCTAGAGGGGAAAACCTTGTAGC
The DNA here is from genome assembly GCA_010110895.2 of Picea sitchensis. Lineage (NCBI taxonomy): Eukaryota > Viridiplantae > Streptophyta > Pinopsida > Pinales > Pinaceae > Picea > Picea sitchensis. The sequence goes on along the minus strand of SNQJ01S0011344.1, from coordinate 64,882 downwards.
AATTCGAGCAGTGAACGAATTCGACTTTTGAGACCAGTGGAGTCGCCAACAAAATCATGTAGAGTCTATGAACCAAGGAGTCGCCAGGTGAATGATCACAGCCAATTGAATGTCTATCCCTTGTTCACCATCAAGAGATAGATCTAAAATTTGTCATATCCCAGGGAAGATAACTTCATCCTTCATCCCCGGCAACGGCGCTAGAAAATGTTGTCGCAAGAGTTGACTCTATGCTGTAAAAGAGCCAAGCCTTAGCACATTTTAAAAGAAATAAATTTCTTTGATTGATCAGTCATAGGAGGCTTCTAGAACTAGGTCTAAAACAGTCATTTCACTCATTTATAGATCAGAAACGAAAAGGCATGACCTCATTTGTATAATTCATTTTAGAATCATGAGGATGAATAGAAGATAGGGGATGAACAAAACTGAAAGAAAAAGCAAGGTATCTAATTCTGATAAGTCTGGTCCTCCTTTCAACAGAAGAAATAACACCAAACTTCAAATATCTGAACATAAGTCTTGTCTCACTCATAGCAAGATAGAGGAAAAGATATGAACAAATAAAACTTGTAAATAAGGAAAAACAATTAAGATGCAGGTCTTGTTCTACTCACGGAAAAACAGAGGAAAAACTGCACTTTAAGGAAGGCTTTAAATTAGCTACAGTAGAAGTATTACTGAATTGTAACCATTACAAGTTGAATTAATGAATGGAAGGAAGAAAGAGAAGTGATGAAAACTTCAGAAACAATAACACAGGAAGAAGATAGAATCAGACAGAGACAAGGTGTAGAATCTCTTCGGACTCTGTTCTATATTTGTTGAAAAGGAATGCATTACAAACCCAGCCTCCAAAAGGCTCCCGGGCTGTTCCCCCTTTTTTCTTCAAGAAGATACAATAATATATGTCTTTTGGCCCCTTTTGAATAACTGAAAAATGATTTGGATTCCAAAATAAATCCCTCTAGAAATGAACAGGCATTTCATGTAAGTATTGAGGTCGAAATCCTCCCAAAAGATAACAACAGTTACCATCAAATTCAGAAACTTTCTGCCATAGAAAATGGGTCGAACTGCTGAAAACTGGGGCTGCGGTTATGGTTCTATATCTCTCGAATCGTGACACCTGTGTATAAAATGAAAGAGGTTTTTGTTCATCTATTTTTTTTTGACCAAAAACCTTTCTCGGTTTCCTGAGATCCATTTCCATTTTCCCCAGATCTTCCTTTCAAAAACATGTGTCAAACGGAGAAATTCTGAGATCCAAAAATTAAGGCTCGGAAATGGATTTGATTCTCTCAATATGTGACACTTGTAGGAAAACCGAGGGAGGTTATTGATACATTATGTGTTAGGCACAAAATCCTCTGATCGTTTCTCAAAATGATGACTCAACACAGTAAAAAACGCCACCATTCTGAAAATGAACCTCCTCTTTCAGGGGACTTTTGACTGGCTTCCCAAGCTCCAAATGAAAATATGAATACACCAATGGAAATACTAGGATATTTAGATGTCAATCGACCATTTGAGCGCACAAAATGGCCTCTCCATGGCTGAGAAAACTGATTTTTTGCTGAGGCATTTTTTTGCATATGAAAAATCTGCGATTTCGGTGGCTAACCTATCAAAACAAAGGTATCTTGGTTGTCGAAAGTCCTAGATTTCGGTGGCTAAGAGTGCAATTTCGGAGCGTCGTAAACCACCGAAAGTCTCGAAACCCCAATTTTGGGATTTCGGGTTTCGGGAAATAGAAAACAAAAATTTCGTCGACCAAACCTCCGATGGTCGAAACCCAAAATGATGACGTGGCATTTTGTAAAGCCTTATTTTAGTGATTTTATTTCCGTTTATTGCATTTTATTTTTTGTTTTTATTTTTTTTGTGCCTCCTCTTGAGCTCTTCCTCCATGTGACGCTTGAGTGCTTAGTCTCGGCCAATACACTTTTGGCAGTTAAGGGCATATGAAAACTGATATTTAAGCTACCAAAAGTCTGCACTTTCGGTAGCTAAACACTATAAATTTTTTTCTCCTAAGCTACCGAAAGCCAAAATTTCAATATTTGTTCCAACACTAGCCGGAACTAGATGGAAGATACAACTTCCAATATTCAAGAACCAACTTGAATATCAGAGGACCACAGTCCTCCCTAGCACCACCCAACCTCCTTGACTATGAATTTTTGGATGAACAATCAACAATACAGATATATCATTCTTACCGATTCTTCTCTGTTCTATAAATCTGCTTTGCTTCGGTATGTTCTACAATTCTGCTTTTCTTCTATCTGTTCTGCAAATCTTCTCTGCTTCTGCTTGTTCAACTTCTGTTTCTAAGATCTGAGTTTGATCTCACTCTACGCATGTTGTGATTTTCCTTTCTTCTAGTTCAACTCATTTTTTCCATGAGAACAACTAACATCACACAGTCACTGCATATCCCTTTTATGCTCTCACCCCAATTTAGTTACACCTCGAATCTCCAAGGAAAACTCCTCAGCAACTCAATCGCCAAACGTCCAAGAACCATGATTCAGTTCTACTAACTGAATCATAACTAAACAACTAACCATGAGGTGAAACAGTAGCCCTTCGATCAGATTCCCAATTCGCCAGCACCGTTAGATTACATCCGCAGGATCTCGCGTTCATCCCATGTGCCCACTGGCTGTGACCACAGGCTAATCAAGAAGTGATTTTTCATTTTGCATTTCAGAAATCCTATGGTGAGAAATCTTGACTCTCCATGTTGTGATCTCCAAAATGGAGGTTAGCTACTAGGTCTTTCCCTTCTCATGACCACTGGCTATGACTAAGCGCTTATCCATAAAGTGCTTCGCGATTCAAAATTTTAGGAGTCTTGTGATGAGGCATCTCGACTCTCCATTTCATGATCTCTAAAAATAGGGCTTAGCAATTAGTACCTTTCCTTTTCGTGACCACCAACGATGAACACAGACTACACCAACAGGCCCTATGCAATTTTGTGTTTCGAAACTCTTGTAATGAGTCTTCTCGACTCTCCATGTCGCGATCTCCGAAATGGAGCTTAGCTTGGCTAGATACTTCCTCTGATATAACCAACAGTTGTTACCAAGTGCTTATCAATAAAGTGCTTCACTCCTCAGATCAATGGTCCACAACCCTCTGTGACCCAATGGCTGCAATCATGTCGTGACTTCACATATCATGAGATTCTGTGTCATGTTCCTTTGACTCCTCCCATGTGAAATTCAGTGAAACGTTAATCGCACACCACGTTTCCTCTGGCTCCAACGGCCAGGTTCATTTCACAACTTTTCATTTCATGGAGTTGGAGGTTAGCTCACCTCTATTCTCCTGATTCACGAGTTTGTGAAACTCCTCATCTGCTACCACACATTGTTTGGATCAAACGATCACCTTGCTTTCAGGAATTTGTAAGCCTACTTCACCTTGCACTTAAAGGTCATGCTCATTCTTCTGGATCCAACGACGTTCAGTCCTCATGCTCAGATATGACGTCTCAGATCTGTTCTCCTCTTCTACACGCTCCTCCTATCTGAATTTAGATATGACAACCATCGATAATTTTGAATGGGTGATCCAACGATCATTGTTGCTCTTCACTGTTGAGCATATACTTCCGATCTTGTCATCACAGGCATACACTGCCACTATTCATCATCATCATGTTGATTCATCGTCGTGATAGTCTGCCACTGTTCTTCATCGTCGTGATCTTTGATCTTGCCATCAATGACAACATGCATACTCTTCCTTCTGTCTTGTAAATATACCAAAAATCTCCCCCTTTGGAATTAATGGCAACCTCTTGAAGAACATTACCACTGTAGCATCCTTGCACTTACCACACTTTCTCCCCTTTTGACATCAATGTCAAAGAAGAAACATGCTCCCCCTGAGTTGTTACAGTACATCTCGAAGGTATCAGAAATGCGATAGGCACATACTCCGCCTGGAAACTATAAAAAGAAGAACCAGAACTATATTCACCAAAAATATAACAGATATCCAAAATGTACTCCCCCTGACAAGATGAACAGATTATACAAAAGAATATATAACCCCCAACTTTTGGCGAAGATATCCAAATGGTGTCGCTGCTAATGGTTTGGTAAAGATGTCAACTATCTGTTCTGTGGAAGGAATGTAATTCAGCTGAAAAACTCTGTTTGTAACCTGCTCTCTAAGAAAATGATATTTGATTGGTATATGCTTAGTCTTGGAATGAAGAACAAGATTCTTAGAGACACTAATTGAACTGGTGTTGTCACAGTGAGTTGGGATAGGATCAGTATAAATGACCTTCAAATCTGCAAGAGTTTGGATCATCCATAAAATATGAGTGCAGCAAGTAGCAACAGCAATGTACTTTGCCTCTGTGGTTGATAAGGAAATAGATGTCTTCTTTTTACTAATCCATGCTACTAATGAGTCACCCATGAAGAATGCACCTCCACTGGTGCTCTTTCTCTCATCCACACAATTTGCCCAATCAACACCTGAATAAGCAGTTAACTGAAAATTCTGATTTCTAGGATACCACAGACCATAAGTCATTATGCCCTTCAAGTATTTGAATATGCTTTTTACAACTACTAAATGACTTTGTTTAGGAGCAGACTGATAACGAACTACCATTCCAACAACTTGCATTATATCAGGACGAGACATTGTGATGTACAAAAGACTACCTATCATTGATGGATATGTCCTTTGATCAACATCGGGTGAAGCATCATCTTGAATGAGCTTGCAACCGACCACCATAGGTGTACAAACAAGGGAAGAATCTTCCATCTGGAACTTCTTCAACATCTCTCTCAAATATTTTTCTTGAGTGATCAAAATTCTTGCAGAACTCTGATTTACTTGTAAACTAAGAAAGTATGAAAGTTCGCCTATCATGGACATCTCAAACTTTGTTTGCATAGAGTTAGCAAACCACTGGACAGAGGAATCATTAGTACAACAAAAAATAATGTCATCTACATAAACCAAAACAACTAGTAAATCATCACCTTCAGACTTAATGTAGAGATTGTTGTCAAAAGTACCTTTCTTGAACCCTTTGTCTTGTAAAAATTTGTCCAATCTATAATACCAAACTCATGGTGCTTGTTTCAATCCATATAAATCCTTTTTCAGCTTGCAGACATAGTCAGGATTATTTGTCAGTGAGAATCCTTCAGGTTGCTCCATATATAGTTCTTTCTCTAGATATCCATTAAGAAATGTTGACTTTACATCCATCTAATATACTTTAAATTTTTTATGACATGAATATGCAAGAAACATTATGATGGCTTCCAGTCTTCCCACTAGTGTAAATGTTTCATCAAAGTCTTTTCCTTCAACTTGTGCATACCCTTTGCAGACTAATCTGGCTTCATTCCTAACAACTTCTCCTTTTTCATTCATTTTATTCTTGAACACCCATTTGGAGCCTATTACATTCTTATCCTTAGGTCTAGGAACAAGCTCCCAAGTATTGTTCTTTTCAATCTGATCAAGCTCTTCATTCATGCCTCTAATCCAATCATCATACTTGCTGGATTCATAAAAAAAATTAGGTTCAATCATAGATAGAAAAGCAACCTAAGATTGTTCTAAGTCTTTAATCAATTTCCTTCTTGTCTAAACTCCTTTATTTATATCTCTAATTATCTGATTTTCAGGATGATTCTTTCTAACAATTCTGATAGGTGGTTTTGTTTCTTTCTGTTTATTTGTGTCAACCTGAGTATTTGTATCTTCATCTGATTCAGATTATTCTCTTTCTAACCCTTGGACCTACTCATATTCATCTTCAACTATATCTTATGTGCTTGGTTCAACACTGCTTATATTTCGTACCAGGATTTCTTCATCAAATTTTATGTCGATACAATCAACCAATTTATGCAGCCTCTTATTGTAGCATCTGTATCGTTTATTGTTTGTAGCATGACCTAAGAAGATACCTTCATCAACCCTGTCATCATATTTGTCAATATTTTCATTATTATTCTTAATATAACATTTACTCCCGAAGACTTTAAAATGCTTGATTGAAGCAGGTCTTCCAAACCATAGTTCATAAGGAGTCTTGTCACTGTGTGGCTTGAGATGAGCTTTGTTAAGAATATGAACAACTGTATGAATTTCTTCCACCCAATATGTCTGAGGTATATTCCTTTCATTCATCATTGATCTTTCCATTTGATGTACTGAACAACTATTAAGAATATGAACAACTATTGTTATAATATGAACAACTGTTAAGAATATGAACAACTGTATGAATTGCTTCCACCCAATATGTCTGAGGTATATTTCTTTCATTCATCATTGATCTTGCCATTTGTTTTACTGATCTATTCTATCTCTCAACTACTCCATTTTGTTGTGGAGTCCTTGGAATTGTGTACTCTCTTTTGATCCCATGTTTATCACAGAACTCTTTGAAGTTCCATGAGATAAAATATCCTCCTCTATCAGACCTTACTTCCTTCAATCTTTTTCCTATTTGATTCTCAGTCAGAGCCTTAAACACTTTGAATTTTTCAAATGCTTCATATTTTTCTTTCAAAAAGGAAACCCATGTTAGTCTAAAATAATCATCAATAATCAACATAAAATAGTTTTATTTTCCTGTACC
>SNQJ01S0011344.1:20719-58186 GCA_010110895.2 Picea sitchensis | reverse complement strand
TAATCATCAATAATCAACATAAAATAGTTTTATTTTCCTGTACCTTCTTTTCTTGATGGTCCACATAAATCCATATGTACTAACTGGAGAGGTTTTTTTGTTGAAGGAAAATTTTTAGATTTGAACTGTGTTCGAGTAAGCTTTCCTATTTGGCAAGGTTTACAAACAAAATCACATGGCTTTGATATTTTGGGAAGATATTTTACTGCCCCATTCTTTCTAAGATTGATTATATGATCAAAATTTAGATGTCCAAGTCTTCTATGCCATAGCCAACTTTCATCATACTTGCTTAAGTGTCATTCTTCTTTTTATTCTTTTAACACATAGACATTGTTTTATGTTATTATCCCTTCAACAACCAGTTGTCCTGAATTCACAGAATTTATTTTACAATCTTTAGAAGTAAAAACAACTTCACATCCTCTATCACAAACATGACTGACACTTAATAGATTATGTTTCAGACCATCTACAAACAACACATCTTGATCTTTTTCTTTGCCATTACTCAGACTTACTATTCCTTTACCTTTTATTTTTCCTGGTGCATCATTTCCAAAAGTTACGTTCCCTGATTTTCTTTCACTTAAAGTTAGAAACTTACTTTTGTCTCCAGTCATATGTTTGGAGAATCCAATGTCAATATACCAGGGATTCTTTTGTCTTTGGGTTGATAGCACTAATCCACACTTGTCATCTTATTTCTTCTTCCAAACTTTGAAATTTTCAGTAGTGGGATTCAAATCTGGCTTATAGTTCCTTAATCAACAATCTACAGCTTTATGTCCATAATTATGGTAGATATAACATTCTGGTTCACTAAATAACAGATCATAGCAATTGTTATGCTCATAATTGTTGTTATGTTTCACCTGCGTCCTTTTCCCACCCATCACATGATTTATAGGATGTGGTTGTTTGTTACTTGGATGTCTCGATCTTTGTTGTGACAGGTAATTATTCCTTGATTATCTTGATTGGTCATATCTAAATCTTAAAGAACAATTTACAGCTTTGTGACCAAAGTTAGAACAGAAAAACCAATATCCATAGAAAAATTATTTGTACCTGGAAAAAGACTGTCTTCTTTGAGCAGGTCGATTTATTCCATGCTGATAATTTCTCTGATCTACAGATTTGGTTCTGGTACTTTTTCTTTCATTCCTTCTCGGTGGTTGATTTTCTTTCTTTGTTTCTGCAGAATGGTTGTTGTCAATGATTGTAGATTTGATAAACTTGATGGATTTTGTATTACTTGGATGATCACTATTTGTTCCTTCTTCATAGCTCAAGCCAGCTTTCAACTTTGGATTCCTTTTCTGATTTAGAATGGAAGTTAATCCTTCTAAGGCTTTAATACTTGACAGATTTTGGTGATAGAATGCCTTAAACTTCTCCATCTCTTTTCTGGTTTTTACTATCTCTTTTTCTAATGCTTCACACCTCGCTTTCTTTTCTGATAATTGTTGCTTCAGAATATACTCTATTTTCTTTGCCTCTTCTAACTCCACTTTTGGTAGGGCAAAGTCTTCATCAGGTTTTTTACCATTTATTTTAAACCGCATCAACAACTATTTTTGTTTTCTCTTCTTACATCTAATTCTATCAATTTCTTCCAAAGCACTGATTAATTCACCTTACATATCCACCATAGCTTCTTCATCATCCATGTCACCTCCTGTGTGTTTATCATCAATATCTCCCATAGCCATAAGCATAAAAGCATTCACTTTGTCTTCACAAGATGAATCACTATCTATGTCTTCTGAGGAGTCATCATTGTTTGCACACAAACTTTTCTTTTTACTATATTTCTTAAATTTGTATTTCCTTTCATCATCAGAGTTCTGGTCCTTTTGGTCCTTCTTCTTGTGCGGACACTTAGATGAAAAATGACCTATTTTACCACAGTTAAATCATTTGAAGGGCAGCTTGCCTTGGTACTTGCTTGATCCTTTCTTTAACCTTCTCACAAATTTTGCCTCAATATCATCTAGTCTTGAATCAATATTCTTGTTTTCTTTAAAAGATGTTTCTCTAGTAATAGATTTATATTTGCTAATTCTCATTTCATATGCAGTTAGAGTTCCTAGGAGTTGATCAATGGACATAGTTTTAAGATCATTTAGTTATTCTATTGTAGAGACTTTTGGATTAAATTTATTAAGCAGAGATCTTAAAATATTCTGAACTAAAATTGATTCTTCAAACTTCTCACCAAGACCCTTCATGGCATTCACAAGTTCTTCAACTCTTAAAAAATACTTGCTAACTGTTTCATCTTCATTCATCTTTAATTGTTCAAATTTCAATCTATATGTTTGAAGTTTGGCATATTTTACCTTCTCATTTCCTTCATAACTGCTAATAAGTTTATCCCACATCGCTTTGGCAGATTCAAGATCCATCACCTTTACAAACTTAGCTTCAACAAGTCCATTCAAGATAACATTCATTGCCTTTGCATTGAAGCTAAATTATAACTTATCATCTTTAGTAGCTACCAAAGCAAGTTTTATATATCCAGTCTCTACTACATCCCAAACATCAACACCTAAGGCCATTATGTAAGTTCTCATTCTAACTTTCCAGAAGGCAAAATTTGTTCCATCAAACAGAGGAGGCTTATTGGATGAAGTTCCTTCATGAATTGTCATGTTTAAGCTTACATATCTACCTTTAAATAAAAGGAACCCACTCTAATGCCAATTGTTGAAATTACTAAGACAACTGAGAGGGGGGGTGAATCAGTTGTTACTTTTCTTAAACAATTTACGACTTATTCAAACAATTTTTAATCTCTTCCAAGTGACCATCAATATTATACAAGATATGAACAACGTAAATAATGAACATCATTCACACATAAAATATACACAGAGACAGATTTTCATGAGGAAACCCATAAGGGGAGAAAACTTATTCTTCTTCGAATGATAGGTAGTCTTTTAAGTTCTGTACATCATCTATCTTTGAGAACCAACTCAATGTGAGTCTACTACCTCAATTTTACAAGCTCCAACTTGATGAGTGCACCAACCCTCTTGTTTCTCTAGCACCCTCTAGAAGGAAGCACCAACTCCCTGTGTGTTCCAGCACCAACTGGACTTATACAAGCACCAACTTCCATACAAAAAAACTATGTGTTCTCCCTAACACCACCCTGCCACCCTGTTTTCTAGCCACAACTAGATGGAAGATACAACTTCCAATATTCAAGCACCAACTTGAATATCAGAGGACCACAATCCTCCCTAGCACCACCCGACCTCCCTGACTATGATTTTTTGGCTGAATAATCAACAATACAAATATATCATTCTTACTGATTCTTCTATGTTCTTTAAATCTGCTTTGCTTCGGTCTATTCTACAATTCTGCTCTTCTTCTATCTGTTCTACAAATCTTCTCTGCTTCTTCCTGTTCAGCTTCTGTCTCTCATCTCTGAGTTTGATCTCACTGCACATGCTATGATTTTCCTTTCTTCTATTTCAACTCATTTTTTCCGTGAGAACAACTAACATCACACAGTCACTGCATATCCCTTTTATGCTCTCACCCCAATTCAGCTACACCTCGAATCTCCAAGGGAAATGCCTCAGCAACTCAATCGCCAAATGTCCAAGAACCATGATTTAGTTCTGCTAATTGAATCATAACTGAAAAACTAACTGTGAGGTGAAACAATAGCCCTTCAATCAGATTCTCAATTTGCCAGAACTGTTGGATTACATCCGTAGGATCTCGCGTTCATCCCATGTGCTCATTGGTTGTGACCATAGGCTAATCAGGAAGTGATTTCACGTTTCACATTTCAGAAATCCTATGGTGAGAAATCTCAACTCTCCATGTCACGATCTTCGAAATGGAGGTTAGCTACTAGCTCTTTCCCTTCTCGTAACCACTGGCTGTGACTAAGTGCTTATCCATACGGTTCTTCGTGATTCATGATTTTGGGAGTCTTGTGATGAGGCATCTCGACTCTCCATGTCGCGATCTCCGAAAATAGGGCTTAGCAATTGTTACCTTTCCTTTTCATGACCACCAACGATGACCACAGACTACACCAATAGGCGCTATGCAATTTCGCGTTTCTAAACTCTTGTAATGAGTCTTCTCGACTCTCCATGTCGTGATCTTTGAAATGGAGCTTAGCTTGGCTAGATCCTTCCTCTCATATGACCACCAGTTGTGACCAAGTGCTTATCCATAAAGCGCTTCTCTCTATAGATCAACGATCCACAACCCTTTGTGACCCAATGGTTGCGATCATGTTGCGACTTTGCATATCGTGAGATTCTGTGTCATGTTCCTGAGACGCCAAACGCATGCCACGTGTCCTCTAGCTCCAATGACCGGGATCATTTCACGACTTTGCATTTCATGGATTTTGAGGTTACCTCACCTCTATTCTCCCAATTCACAAGTTTTCGAAACTCCTCATCTGCTACCACGTGTCCTTCGGATCGAACGATCACCCTACTTTCGGGACTTTGTAAGCCCGCTTCACCTATCACTTAAAGGTTGTGCTCGTTCTTCTGGATCCAACGACAGTCGATCCTCACACTCATATCTGATGTCTGATATTTTTTCTCCTCTTCTGTGCACTTCTCCTGTTTGAATTCAGATCTGACGGCCATCGGGAATTCTGAATGAGTGATCCAACGATCACTATTGCTCTTCACTGTTGACCATATACTTTCGATCTTGGCATCAAAAGCATACTATGCCACTGTTTGTCATCATCATGTTGATTCATTGTCGTGATACTCTACCATTGTTCATCATCGTCGTGATCTCTAATCTTGCCATCAATGACAACATGCATACTCTGCCTTCTGTCTTGTAAATATACCAACAGAGATATAATGGGTTCCTCTGGTTCCACAGAGGTTACAATAGGAGCTTCGGCGTGATCAATTGGTGGAGCCTCATCTGATTCAGGAGCCGTATCATATGGTATGTCATCAGAAGGAGATGAAGCAAATGCATCAATATGGAAGAACTTTTTCTCTCTACATTTATTCCCCAGTGAATACTTTTCATCACAATAGTCACAAAGTCCTTGCTTGCAACATTCTTCCATTTCAGCTAGAGATACTTTTTGTACCTTCAATGTTTGTGTCGGAGCTGGGTGAGCCCAGGGGTGAGGACGGTTGAGAACTATAGCCCTCATGGGTGGGGCCTGAAGGATGGTCTCTACTGCCTTTGCTAATTGACATGCCTGCAACTAGGTAGTAGGATGATGCATGCTCACATGAGCCTGGATGAATTCCTTTAAGCCACTGATAAAACATTCAAGGTAAAATGAATCAGAGAATCCCTCAGTCCAGATAGCCAATTTTTCAAATGTCATGATGAAATCTGTGATTGATCTAGTTTGGCGCAGCTTGGTGAGTCTACCCAAAAAATGTGATTCCCTATAAAAATGAGCACAAACTAATTTAATGAATAGGTTCCAAGTGGGATTTCATAGATAACATTTCTTATGCCACTACCACCACTTCCATCTTTCTTTATCTAGGTACAAAACCCCTACATGGAGTTTGGTCTCATCATTCCAAATATTATTGAGGGAGAAGTATTGTTCCATTTGAGAGACCCACCCTGCAGGGTTGGATCCATCAAATTTATGCATGTCAACTTTGGGCACCTTATTCCAAGAGTGTGGATAACCCCAATGGGAGTGGGAGGAATGAGTATGTTCATAATGGGAATGTTGAGGGTTCTATGCATTGGTCTTTAGCTGCTTGCCTTTCATGAATGGTTGCATGGCGTCCCAAAGGGCTTCTTGGATTGTTGCAGGGAGGGAGTTGTTGATTGTTGTTTGTATGGTATTTTGGATGGAGTCCATTCACGATTCTAAGTTGGATATCCTAGTATCATTTTCTTCTTGGGTCTGATCTCGGGTTGTTGGAATGATTGCGGATTATATAGTATATGAGGTGTCGAGATGGAAATCGGGACCAAAAAAAGTGAGATGTACCAAGGTGATCAGGACAAAGATAGGAGTTAAAGGGGATAGGTGTAAAATAAGGGTGTCTCAGAAAGGGGTGGAATTGTGGAGAAAAAATGTCTTAAAAGTGAAGGGTACCAACACGATTGGAATGAAGAGAGGAATGAAATGGACTAGGTTACAAACAAGGGTGTTGACAAGCCCCATCCTTTTTTTTATACTCCTACGAAGTTAAAATACAATATGAATAATATTGCAGTGACGCAATGGCCAAATTCTTAATAGGAAGATATGCATAGGAATTTCACAACTAGAATGCAGGAGACACAATTGCACAGCAATAGATCTTGTCGATTCTGTTGATTTTTTTTGTCCCAAGGGTTAAAATATTCAAGGGTTCTACATACAGAGGTTTTCCCTGTGATATATCTCTCTAATATACATGTGGGGTCCAACAATAGTACTCGTACCAATATCTCAGGGCACCAACTAAGGAGGCTAGATTGTACCCTTAGCCTTACTACCTGATTACCCAGTTACTAGAGAGTATATTCCCAAGTGTTGTTCTCGGTGACACTATAAAAGTCAGGCGGTTGATCGGTTTATCTACGGAGGGCTTGAGGATGCCTAGGCCGATCCATATATAGGTTTTGTTTGATGAGCTACCACTCAAAGGGGTACCAATAATGGTTACAAGGGTGGCCAATAGATGTGTGCTTAAAAACCACTTGTATTTCTTGCATGTATGATTCCCCGAATGTGTAGGAAATTCACAACCAGAATGCAGGAGACACAATTGCATGGCAATAGATCTTCTCGGTTCTGTTGATTTTTTTGTCCCAAGGGTTAAGGTATTCAAGGGTTCTACAGACAAGGGTTTTCCCTGTGCTATGGCTCTGTAATATACGTGTGGGGTCCAATAATAGTACTCATCCCAATATCTCATTGCACCAACTAAGGAGGCTAGACTGTACCCTTAGCTGTACTACCCGACTACCCAGGTACTAGAGAGTATATTCCCGAGTGCTATTCATGGTGGCATTATAGAAGTCAGGAGGTCGATCGGTTTATCTATGGAAGGATTCACAATGCCTAGGCCGATCCGTATATAGGATTTTTCTGATGCGCTACCACTCGAAGGGGTACCAAAAATGGTTACAAGGGTGGCCAACATATGTGCCCTTAAAAAACACTTGTATTTCTTGTGTGTATGACTCCCCAAATGTGGTTTTATGTGCGTAATGACATATCTCTATAGCTTAAAGACATCAAAATATGCCTCTACCCTGAAATACAATTACCCCACAAGTCGTTCCTTGGAAAGAGCTCTGATACCACTTGCAATATTCCAGATATAATATAATATGCAGAACAAAAATATTGAGCAAGCAATAGAAAAACAACAATGATATATCCAGAACAATATCAGAATAATACCATAACAACACCAGAAATAACACCTTTATTAATGATAACAATGTTCACTTGCCTTTTTGAGGGGGAAACCTCCAGTAGAGTAGAGTTCTATTACAATAATATCCAAGAAAAAAAATTCAATGCCTCCTACTCTTATTTATACTAATTCTACCTTCTAATGAAACTTCTAGAGGAAGATGTTTCTAGAGGCGGAAGATTCTATTAGGTTTTCTTACATTGACTTATTCTCCTTTATTTATTAGGCATTATTAACCAATGTCGGACTTTATTACATAGAAAACATATCCTACTAAATAGTGACCCATGGAGAGGGGTTAGGATCATATCCTAACAAAAGTAGTGGATTGTAGGACTATATAACACAGGGATCATGAACCTGCTAGAGATTCCCCACTCTGGGAGGGGAAAAGATGTAAATGATTGTGTGAAACAACTATTGCCACTAGTACATGGATGCATCTTATGGATGGAGAGCCATGTACCAATAGATGTGGACTTAATTGCAGAGATCAAAGGCTTACCAACAAATGAAGAAAAACTAGAGAACTATCTGGATGAAAAGACAATGGAAAAATATTTAGCAGAGGATATGAAGAAGAAATATGGCATTGAGAGAGGGTCTCAGGTAATAATCATTAACCGAATCAGTGAACCAACAATGAGGTTGGTGATGAAATTTATGGCATGTAAGCTTTTGAGGAAGTGTCGCAAGGAGTGGCAACAATTGAGGTATTGTGTCACAAGAGAAGAAGTGCAATGGGACATGAAGGATTGGCCTGAAGAATGGACAGTTCCAGTAACTCCAAAGAAGGTCTCAAAAAAGATAAGAAACAAGTATAGGCTAGAATTTCAAAGAAAACATCTAGCCCAGTAGCCAATACAAGGAGGGAGACAAAGAATGCCAGAGAAACAAGGGGTAGTACAACCACTCGAAATCCAAGGTAGAAGAATGCTATCCCAAATCCTTCAGTGCAAGAGAAGGAACATGCAGTAGAACCAAATGGAGGACGCAGAAAGATACAAGTTTTCCTATGCGGGAGGAAACATGAGGCAAAGATCCCCCAAATATGGATATACTAGTGACAACTGCACAAACATAAACATTTCCATTGAAAAGGACAATATTGCAGTCAGCAGGCAAGCACAAGAAGATGAAGTTGCATAAGAGCATTCCTGAGCTTACAATTACTAAGGATGATGCAGATTTAGTCATAGAGAAAGTGTAGGATCAAACAACAAAAGCATGGTATGATGTTAAGAAGTAAAGGGAGTAGATAATCTAGAAATTGACATAGGTCAAGGATATATTGGAACAATTGCAACTCACTATAGCGTAACAAAAAGAACAGGAGAAACAACAACAAAATGTGAAGGAAAGAATAGTTCCAGAACAAGAGACATTGTAGATCATAGCTATGGGGAACAAAAATTTTGTATCACTCAGGGAATGTTGCAAGTGGACGATAATACAATGCATAATCCATTAAAGGAAATTGATCATTTGGACTTGGCATTGCCAAAGGTTCCAACGAAGCAACTATACAAACTTCAAATAAGTTGCACACAGTGAATTCAATCGAGGGCTCGTGAAGATGATACAAGTGTACAATTGTCCATGGACATATAGAAGACATTGGAGATGACACTTAACCAGGTACAGTTTGAGAGGGAAGAAGCAAAGAAATGCACTGGAATATGAGATCTGGAACTGGAAGAAGTGTTCAAAACTATTCCTAACAATGCGCAAGAAGGGAACATACCAACATAGGAGAAGATTGAAAAAATAACGCAGGTTATGGATAATTACAGGAGCCACATTACAATGTTGACATAACTCCTAGCAACAGCTAACACTCCAACAAAAGTACGAACAAAAAGGGAGTAAGAGGCTATAGGTCATACAAAGTGCATTGCATAGATGATTTAGGAAATCACAGAGATATATAATAAGAGTGCATAGTTATGGACGACTATTCAAGAGGCTGAGAAACTGTAGGATTTAGACAGGAAAGAAGAAGGGGTAAGTACTGCAGTGCAAGAACTAATGCAGAGGCAGAAAGTGATGACAATATCAGACAGGCTGAAAAGTTCCTGGGAGTTGAAGAAATTGTAGGAACAGTTGAATACTATACAAGTAGAAAAGAATTCAAGACAGGTGTAGTTAGAACCACTACAAGAAGGAGAAGAACAAATGCTAACATAAATTGACCCAAAAAAGGGTCAGATTGAGAAAGTTTAAATGGAGAGTGAAGAATTGTTGAAGGAGCATATTACTGCGTAAATTTTAGAGACTGTAGCAGAGAAGACCGGGAAAGTAAAATACTGAGTTGAAGAGGTTTCAAGTAGGTTCTAGGAGCTATAGAAGTCAGTGCAGGAAAAAAACATTACCTGAGTGGCTTGGGATGAGCCACAGACGAGTATTGGGGGCCTGTTGACACAGGACATTTTGGGGAAAAGCATGGTAATTTATGAAGACAGTTAGAAAATGGACTAGAAAAGGAGCGCGCGCCAAAAAATAGGGAAAAGCAGCACTAGGAAACGAGGAAGGTCAGAGGAAGAAAGAAGGATGCAGATCAATGAGGAAAATAGTTGTATTATGAACCAACTACGCTCAAGGAGTTAGAATGTGGACAAACCTAATCCACTTAGGGTTGGTGGGTTAGGTTTTTGGTCATTTTGTAATGGTTTTTAACCCATTTTTGTAATATAAATAGATGGTAGTGATATTGCTAGAGGATGAGCTAATGTGGAGAGATCCTAGAGCTAGTTTTGAAGTCAGAGTCAGTTTTGGGAGACAGAGAGATGAATTGTAATCGAGGGTAAGGTCGCAAGTTGTGTAGCTTGGTGTGATCTTTTCAAACTCATATACATGTGCACCTCATATACACTTCTTATGTAATGTGCAATGCTATAAACTTGATAAAGAATAATAAAAGAGCGAAGAATGCCAGATCTTTGTGGACGTAGCCCAGGGGGGTGGACCACGGTAAAAATTTGTGTCTCTATGTGGAATGCTTGTCTTATTTCTTACAGTTACTTAGTTATGATGAATGAATGAATATGGTAGAAGTAAAATGCATTGCACACTAGAATAGCTATGATATTTACTACAAAATGAATCTCAATGAATGCAAATGGTTATAGAATGGTAGATATGGATAAAATAATCTGTTAGAATAATATATATTATGTATGTTGAGGTAGAAAGAATGTTTGACATCCCCACAACAACCTCCCTTCCATGATTGCATACATTTGGATCCTACATTCACTCATAAGCCATCTCAGGTGAGACTTCATTGTGCACTCTATGCGTAGTTTTTTCTTCTAGTCTCTAGAAGGGTCGATGGTTTGTAGGGTTTTGTTGGAAACCTAAAGAAGAACCTGGGTCATCCCAAACAAATCCAACAAAGTTCCAACTACGTCATCAGAACATGAAGTTCATTTGGATGATGTGATTAAGAATATTGAAAGGTTGAACCTTCATGGAAATGCAACACCATCTCAATCAATGGAGAAACCTGGACCATCTCAGAAAGTCCCACCAAAGCAGTTTATAAAGACACTTGAAAGTGTTCATCTTGATGAGGTTCAAAAGACAAGAACCAAAATTTCTACAAGACAAGATGGAGGTGGTGTAGATAATTCAGATTCAGGTGATGTACAGATGATATGGATCTTTCATATGGCCCTGAATTAAATTTATCTAAATTTGAACCAACTTTAATTAAAGAAACTACTTCTCATGATGACGAGCAAGAAGCCATGCAGAAGGAGTATGATGCTCTCACCAAGAATGGGACATGGAAGTTGTTGGACCCTCCATTTAGAAACAAACCAATTGGATGCATGTGGGTCTTCAAGAATAAGTATAAATCAGATGGCTCACTTTCCAAACACAAAGAAAGGCCCATGGAAAAATAATTTGCACAAAAATAAGGCATTGATTATGAGGATACTTTCCCCTTGACAATAAAATGGGATACCATTTGTACTCTATTTTCCTTGGTAGCACAAAATGGATGGAAAGTTCATCAAATGGATGTGAGGAATACTTTCTTGAATGGAGACCTAAAAGAGAATATATTCATGTCTCATCCATAAGGTTTTGTTGTGAAGAGATAAGAACAAAAAGTATGCAAACTCATCAAATCCTTATATGGCATGAAATGAGCACTGTGAGCCTGGTATGAAAAGGTAACTAAGTATCTTCTGAAATTGAATTTCAATATCTTTAATCTTGATGATGCAACTCTATTTGTAAAGAAAGTTGGAAAAACTATTATATATCTTGCAGCATATGTAGATGATCTATTAATAACAAGGAATAATGAAAGCTACATTGCATCCATAATGAAAGAATTGAAGAAAAGATTTAAGATGATATATTTGGGACATATTCACTACTACTTGGGCATTGAAGTGACTCAAAATCCAAAGCACATATTCATCCCCCAAAATAAGTACATTGGAGAATTGTTGAACAAGTTTGGCATGGTGGAGTGTAAACCTCTCTCTACTCCAATGCAACAGAATTCGAAGCTCGCATCAAAAGAAGGGAATGGATTTAAGGATGCAACCAAGTACAAAAACCTTATGAGAAGTTTTATCTGCCTTACCACTACCAGACCATATATTTCATTCATTGTTGGGATTCTTTCTAGGTTTGTGCAAAAACCTTGTAAAGGACATTGGTCTGCTGCAAAAAGAGTTCTAAAATACTCGAAGGGAACTCAAGATTTTGGACTCAAGTATTCTAAGGTGGATGACTTCAACTTGATTGGATAGTCGGATTCATAATTTGATAAGGATAAAGAAGAAGGAGTGTCAACTTCAGGCTATCTCATGAGTTTTGGATAAGAAACTATCTCTTGGAGATCACACAAACAATCGGTTCCAACTGATTCTATAATAGAGGTAGAATATGTGGCATTTCCATCAGCAACAAAGGAGATTGTGTGGCTTGGGAAAATACTTAAAGATTTGCAGGAGAAATAGGTGAATTTTACTCCTCTTTTGGTTGACAATACTTCTACAATCAAATTGGCCAAGAATTATGGATTCTATGATCAAAACAAGCACATCCACAGAAAGTACCATCTGATTCAATATTATGTAGAGGCAAAGACTATTCATTTGAGACATTGTTCCTAAAATGAGAAAATCACGGACATCACCAAAGCAAAGAGAAAAGTTTGAAAAGTTCATAATGATGTTTTGACTCACAAACACCCCTTCGGATTATTGGGGGAATATTAGATATCTAATCCTTAGGGATTGAGGTACATTGTAAATATTAAACTAGGAGAAATATGAAAAGTCATAGGTGAATAGGAAAAGTCATTTCAACCTCTTGAAAGATCAAACCAAAAGTCACTTCCTATTGTACATATACATGATATGAGTTAATAAACCTTGTACATATAAAAGATTCTCTCCAATTAATTTAGCTCCCAAATTATATTCTTTCAAGTTGTTACTATCATATGATAATGTGTCTATCTTAAAAAAAAAAAAACCTTCATGTATTTATATATGTGCTATTAAATTATCTAATAAAAAAAAAAAAAAAAAAACCTTCATGTATTTATATATGTGCTATTAAATTATCTAATAAATCAACCAAAACCAAAATCATTATGATATGTGAAAACAATATCTACTCTTCTATTTATTAACATGGTATCAAAACCTAATGTCTATCCATGAGCATGGCTATTTTTTTACACGTTAATGTTAATGTTAATCCTTTGTAAATTTAAAATTAATGGAGGAGAGTATATTATTTTTGTTGCTAGGTATAGCAATTTGTACAATCTGCTCTGATTTCTTTCTTTGTGTGTTATGTTACCTGTCTTCATCGATTTGGCATGTCTTAATTAGGGGGAAAATGTGTTTAAACAATATTTTAAAGAGTTTGAATATTATTTGAAAGATTTTTAATAATATATTTGATATTTATTAAAATTGATACGAAAATATTAATACTATGTAAAATGTGATCAAACTTATGAAAATATTAATACTATGTAAAATGAGATCAAACTTATGAATGCATGGATACAATTACTTTATCATCTGTTTATCTTTTTATTTTCTTTGATTACTAAAAATAAAGAATTCCTTCCTTACGAAATGATGTAGTTAAGAAAAATTAAATCCGTCATAAATATTTTTATGTCATTTGAAGAAAAAAAGGAAAAAGATGTTTCACTAAATAATTCATTAAAGTGAAATCTTCCAAAATCATGGCATCGAAGTACTTAAAGCCTTTGAAAGCGTGATACGGTATCATCTTATGGTTTTATTAATTTGGCGATTTTTTAATGGGATGTAAAATTGCTATTTCCATAATTATAAATTCCAATTTTGAATTAATTGGTGATTATAAATTTTTATAATTTCAAAATTAACATTGCCGATTTTAAACGCCCTATATCCAACTCTACATTAAAACATTTATTTTTTATTGATTCATTTCATTCTTTGAAATAAAGAAATTCCCCTACAGAATGATGCGATTTTAATAGGACATATGTGTACCTAAAGTCGTTTAGAATTTTTTTTATTATTATTATTGTTAATTTTTTATAATTATAACTTCTATTTATTTAATTAATGATGTGGTTTTAATTTGATATTTATTTTTAATTTATTTTTATTTTTTTATAATTATAACTTGTAATTAATTAATGATGTGGTTTTAATATGATATGACATCTGTTTAACTAGAATGTGTTTTTTAAATGGTGGTTATAACATTTCTTTACTTTGAGATAAATGATTATCCTAATATTAGTCCATAATCCTAAAATAATTTCACATTCACCACAAATTAGATGCCCCGTATCAAATGCGGTCTCATTTGTTTTTTCCGTTGCTTGAATTAAAGAAATTCCCCAACGGATTGATGTGAGTTAAATATGACATCTAGGTACTTGAGAACATTTCTTTTACATATAAATGATTGCATACCCACCATGTTGCTATGCAAATGTGTTATTTGGTGTTTTTATTAACATACACATTGTTAGGATCCGTTCTTAATCCTGTTTAAAGAATGCATCTCTCCATTGTAGGTTGTGGAGGATTATTGTAAGAGAGCTCTGCTCATTTGGAGGTTTCCCTCTCGAAGAGGCAAGTGAACTAAGTTTTCTATGATATCAATATTATATTTCTTCTCTATATTTGATGTTCTCGTTACTTGCACAGTATATTTGCTTGTTCTTTTAACTTTTCCACGTATATCACAAGTAGTATCAAAGAACATTCCTCGGGAGGAAGTGTGGGTGATTTTTTTTTGCACGTTGAATCCCTACCGTGAAAACTACAACAACAGGTCCAACTGCGGATGCAGGACCCCATCCTTGCAAAGTTGAAGAAAACAAGAGCAAGCAACAAACACAAAACCAATGAACAAGCACCAAGAGGTCCAACTGCAGCTGGAGGACCTCAACTTTGCAATGTTGAATCAAACAACAATAAGCAACATCCAACAAACCAACAAGAAAGCATCAACCAACCAACGAGTAATGCCGGTGAAGAACAATATTGCCCAAATTCACTGCAGACAAGATTGTATCAAAAAATCAGAGGAAAATGTATTGTAACACGCATGTTAAGTAAACATTTAAGGCTGTGAGGGATTTCAAGTAAACATTTAAGGTTGTGAGGACCGTCCAAGGGCCTCCCACTGTGTAAACATTTAAGAAATTTGCAGTTTGCGCAGTTGGGATTCGACATCCGTGATTGAAACAACGCTTCTGTCGTTCCCCATTCACGGGTAAGTTTCACTTCCATGGTTGCATCCCTATTTGTTGTTTGTTTTTTCTAGTTTGCAAGTAAGAATTTTCAATACTGGGAATGCCTCAGTCAAAATCCTCTTGCAGAACATCTTTGTATGTGACTACTACGACCAGAGAAACAAGACTGTAATGTTGTCTTGGTCTTGCTCCTGAACATCAATGTTCGACATAGAACCCACCTCTATCGCAACCATAGTGAGATATAAAAAAGGAAATCGAATTTTCTCCTCACATTTTTTGTTCCTGAAAACCATACGTTTGGTGCATTTTTTCAGACTGTACCTCCTATTTTTTTTGCATTGTTATTTTCCAATGAGCCCTGGATTGATGTCCAGGACATGGAAATGGGCACATGTGATTGGAAGAGAATAACGTGGAAAAAAATGCACCAAATGTATGGTTTTCAGGAATAGAAAAAAAATGGAGAAAATTTGATTTCCTTCTTTATATGTCACTATGGCTATGATAAAGGTGGGTTATGTGTCGAACATTGACGTTCAAGAACAAGACCAAGACAACGTGACACTCCTGGTTCTCTGGTCATAGTACTCACATACAAAGATGTTCTGCAAGAGGATTTTGACTCGGGCATTCCCAATATTAAAAAATTTTACTTGCAAACTGAAAATAACAAACAACAAACAACGGATAGGAAGGTAAACATGGCACCGAGACCCAACCGTCAATGTGGAAGGAGAGAAGCGCAGTTTCAATCGTGATTGCAGAATCCCAAGCGTGCAAACTGCAACAACAGGTCCAATTGCGGATGCAGGACCTCAACCTTGCAAAGTTGAAGCAAACAAGAGCAACATGCAAACAACAAACCAGTGAACAAGCACCAAGAGGTCCAAGTGCAGCTGTAGGACCTCAACTTTGCAAAGTTGAATCAAACAACAATAAGAAGCATCCACCGAACCAACGAGCAAGCATCAACCAATGAACCAATAATGTCGTTGAAGAACAATATTGCCCATATTCATTGTAGACAACATTCTATAAAAATAATAGGAGGAAAATGTATTGTAACACGCATATTAAATAAACATTTAAAAATGTGAGGCATGTTAGGTAAACATTTAAGGTTGTCAAGACTGTCCAAGAGCATCGCAATGTGTAAACATTTAAAAAAAAATGCAATGTGGCATGCCTGTTTGCTTATGTAATAATAAAAATGCCTAGGTAATTAATAATAATAATAATAGTTCGACTAATAAAAACTATGCAAAAAAAAATTAGTCAAAGAACCAACTATATAAAATTAGATTTCAATAAATATAAATTACAATTTTAATTAATTCGAAAGTGTAAATTTATTTGAATATTTATAGTTTCAAAATTAACATGGACGATTTTGAACTTTCCCATATCCAACGCTACATTAAAACATTTCTTTATTATTAATTCATTTATTTGATTCTTTGAAATAAAGAAATTCCGCTACGGAATGATGGGATTTTAAAACATTTATTTTTTATTTCATTCGTTTGATTATTTGAAATAAAGAAATTCCCCTATGGAATGATGCGATTTTAATACCAATAGGATCTGTGTACTTAAAGTCGTTCAGATTTATTTTTTAAAGTTATTATTGTTACACTTTTTTAATAATTGTGACTTCTAATTAATTAATGATGTGGTTTTAATATGACATCTATTTACTTACAATGTTTTTATTAAATGGTGGTTTTAATATGACATCTATCTAATCAGAATGTTTTTTTAAATGGTGGTTAGAACATTTCTTTACTGTGAGATAAATGATTATCCTAATATTCGTCAAGTATAATCCTAAAATAATTTTACATTGAGGACAATTTAAATGCCCCGTATCAAATGCTGTGTCATTTGTTTTTTCCGTTGGTTGAATTAAAGAAATTCCCCAACGGATTGATGTGATTTAAATATGCCATCTAGGTACTTCAGAACATTTCTTTTACATTTAAAGTAATGTAATATTGGTTTTGGTAAACTTAATATTAAGAAAATTGATATGGTAAACTACTTAACATGTTATTATTCATGTATGGTAAACTACTTAACATGTTTATAAAAATAAATGGATGATATTTTTTTAATGTAGGATTGTCTTTTTTTCTAGAATGTAGTGTTGCTAGTGTTTAAGATCCTTAACCAAGATGTGTAATTCATTATCATAGATATTGATTTTATTATTAGTGTTTAAGAGAATCTCTACATTATATGAAATGGACTGGACCCTCCCTATTTAAGGACCACATTAATTGAATATGAAAGGGAATCCTTCTCAATCTCAAATAGCTATTGTAGAACAAGAAGTTAAAGCAACATATTAGAACACAATGCATTTTTAATCTTATTAAATGCTTGATCTACCATTATAGACTATATGAATGATTTCTACTTGGAGAGACAATGCAATAGGCGAGAAATATGTGAGAATTGGTAAATTAATTTGAACTAGTATTTCATAGTGTCAAGAAAGCATTTGAGATTTATGGTTTTTAGTGGGACAAGCCAATTTAAGAGGGAAGATATGTTGCTAAGTTTCATAAGTATTCCCTAATGATTTATGATGGAACCCAAATATTTATTGTCAAAATAAATAGTTTTACTAATTTATCTGGAGTTTTCAACATTGGAGGAGACCCAAAAATGTGTAGAGGTGATAGAGATGGTTTGTCTTAGAATAATTGAAAATTAAAGGTCATCAAGATAGAACTAGACCACAAAATGCCCAAGATATAGATGGAATATATAATTAATAATTTGCATGAAGGTAGCAGGGGTGTTGGTGAGGAAGAATGACATGCCTAATGATTCACATATGCTAAAATTTCTCTTAAATATTGTTTTCCAGGTGTCACACGGTTCCATCCAAAGATGGAAATAATTTCCAATAAGATCCATTTTTGAAAAATGCAGGGCACTTATAGGTTGATCGAGTAGGTCCTCGATATGAGGTAAACGATTATAATTCTTGAGAAGGATCTTATTGAGTGTTTCATAATATGTGATGATTATCCATCATCTATCAAAAACTTTCCCTAGGCCTCCAGGAACCCGCCTAGCTCAACCGATCGACTTTCTGACTGTTATAGTGTCACCAAGAATAACACTCGGGAGGATACTCTCTAGTACCTGGGTAATTGCGTAGTACGACTAAGGGTACGATCGAGCCTTCTTAGTTGGTGCCCTGAGATATTGGGTCGAATACTACTATCCACCTTGCACGTATATCAGAGAGCTATAGCACAAGAAAAACCCTTTTCTATAGGTACCCTAAAACAAACCATAACCCTTGGGAAAGACACAGAACGAAAAAATAACAGTACAGAAAAAGAACAGACAAGATCAATTGTCATGCAACCTAGCCTCCTACATTCTGGTTTGGAAATTTCTACATCTTTCTTCCTGTTAAGAATTTGGACATTTTGATAGTGCAGAATTATTCAAATCAGATCGCAGTGATACCTGTCATTTTTATGATCTTTTTTGGACCCGATCCCTTTACCCCCTTGTTTTTTACCTATCCCATTGGATTCCTCTTTTCACCCTGATCGCAATGATCCTTATCATTTCGAAACCAGATGAGTGGGACACTAAGGTAACACAACTATATGACGATGTCCCTAAGATCAAATAGACCTTGGGGGACCTTAGGAAGTTGAAGAAGTGATTTCAAGACATGGATACCATAAAGAAAAACTTTCAAGACATTTACCAACACCTTGGATTACTTGACAATGGTAAGCACCAAGAGTACCACTCTGAAGCCCCTCATTCTTTTCATGATGAGAATACTCATAATTCCCACTCCCCTTGGGGTTCTCCAAACTCCTGGAATAAACTTCCAAAAGTGGAGATGCATAGATTTGATGGATCTGGTCCAACTGGGTGGTACTCCCAAATGGGACACTACTTCTCCTTCCATGATATTCAGGATGATGAGACCAAACTCCATGTAGGCATTAGGCGTTATGTACTTAGATGAAGAACGTTGGAAATGGTGGAAGTGGAATAAGAAATGTTATACAAAACATCCTAATTGGAACATGTTCACTAAATTTGTTTGTGCATGTTTTGATAGGGAATCTCATTATTTGGGGCAGCTCACCAAGTTGAAACAACCACGATCGCTCACTGATTTTATTGTAGCATTTGAACAGTTGGCTATAAGAACTGAGGACTTGTCTAATGAATTCTATATTGAATGTTTCATAAGTGGCTTAAAGGAGGAAATCCGTGCTCATGTTTACATGCATCATCCTATTACTTGGTTGTAGGCATGCAAATTAGAATTGGAAATTGAGACCATTATTCAGGAACAACCCCTTCATTCTTTAGTCCCCAACCATCCTTGTCTAGGGGATACCACTGCCCCCACTCAAACCTTGAAGGTTCAAAAGATGTCTCCAATAGAAATGGAAGAACGTAGGAAACACGAGATTTGTTATTACTGGGATGACAAATATGCGACGGGACATAAATGTCATGAAAAAAATTTCTTCCATATTGATGGGTCAAAAGACCAAATGTCAGATGAGGCCCTCGAGCCATAGTATACTCAACCCACTCTTCCCCTCTCAGAAGTGATTGCATCTCTTTAGAAACCAGAAGAGCCTGTCATCTCTCTCCATGCCCTTGCTAGTATTTCTTCTCCACAGACATTAAAGTTCAATGGATACATCAAAAAATGATCGATAGTAGTGTTGATTGATAGTGGTAGTACCCATAATTTTATTCATCGCAAGGTCATCGAGGATGTCAATTGTTTTATTCGACCAGTTTCAAATTTTCAAATTCTCATAGCTAATGGTGGTATAACTAAATGTTGGGTCTATTGTGAGAATTGGTAAATTATTTTGAAGTAGTAGTTCTTAGTGTCAAGAAAGCATTTTAGATCTATAGTTGTTAGTGGGACAAACCAATTTAAGAGGGAATATATGTGTTGGCACAGGGGTAGACCCAGGGTCCAACACTCAACAATGCACCAACAAAACCCTAACTACCATCCCTTTCTACAACACCTGCAAAGCAGGCGAAGTCTCACCCGAGGTAGAAGCAGGGGGGGTTACAGGATGCATGTGTCTGTAACCAAGTTGGGACACAAATCTATGATAACAACAGTTCACAACGTATTCTAGTAACACTTAGAAGGAGATATTCATTAGTTTATTATCTTTATTAACATCGCAGAACATACCCAAAGATAGATCGAAACAATAACAATAAAGATTAAGCACTTCAACCACTTAGAACATAGCACTGAGTTAGATCTAACATTCATTTATCTTTAACACAAGTAAAGCACTAAGCATCAACAGATCTATCTATCATACATAATAATCAAAGAACTGAGAAGATTCGTAACATAAACAACACAACACAAAGCAAACCAAAGACACAAGATATACGTGGTTCACCCCATTGTGGGGCTGTGTCCACCAAATTCTTTGTCTTCTTTATTATTCATCCATATCTTACATTCATTTTCTCATGTGCACTAAGCCATAGAGCCAGGATTTGCACCATACAAGAGATATGCGCACTGAGAATTATATCCTCCTTCCAAAAATAGGTCAAGGCACAGAGCCAACTTCTCTATAGAGCAAAAATCCTTAACACATATACATCCTGTTGCACAAAGCAACTCAAAACTACTTGCACTTAGTTACCAAGACTTCCCTCTTCTACCATACATTCTTACTTATTTATACTTTTACAAGCCTTTACAATAAGGCCTAATCATGGGTAAACCCCATGGGCTGACATCCCATAAACCATTACAAAAACCCTAGAGGACCCCTTATTGGGTCCACATAGACCGAAAAATAAGTGATATCCATCATCTTAACTCTACTTGGGTGCTCCTTCCTTGACCAATGTGTCGAAGTACAAAAAGTGGTCCAAACCTAACTAAGGTTTCCTCAAAACTTGGTTGAGGGCCAACATGCCCCCAACACTCACCTGTGACTTGTCCTGAGTCACTCAGTTCTGGTCAATGCTGCTTTGAAGTTCTCGAGATTAACTTGAGATTCATCGACTTGTTTCTTTGCTTGAGCCTCCTACTCAGTGAGCTCCTGCGTAATTTTCTTTGTAACAGGCCCTTCCAGGCATTGTTCCACTATTGCAACCACTTGGTCCAATTGTGAGCCTTGTCCATCAATCTCTTCAAACACCTTGCAGGCTTCGTCCTGCACAGGTTGAAGATTCTGTGTGACTTCAATTAATCTTCCCTAGATGGCAGTAATATGTTGTTGTACTGCACACTGCTCCTGGGATATTTTCATTCTTCCAATTGCAGTGAGCAACTTCATCTTCCTCTTCACAGAGAATGCCTACTGTTGTGCCTCCTGTAACTGCGCTTACAACTTTCTTAGCTCTGGATCCTCAACGAGGCGTTCATATGTTTGTGGGCTTCTATTGCTCAGTTGTTTGCACTCCGAGGTGAGGGCTCTTATCCTTCCTAGTGTGTTCTTAGCAACTACCTCCCTCTAGTCACGCACCTCCTATGGGGTTCTTGGTACTGCTTGGACCTCCAACTCTGTTATCCTCACTTGAAGCTACTAGATGGTCTCAGCGTGCTTCACCACTTGAGCCTCGATTGCTCTTGTTCCTCCTGTTCCAAGCCTAGCACATAATGGTATGCTTTACTCACTACTTATTTGACTGTGACCTGTTCTGCAAGCAACTGATCCTTTTATCTCTGTAGTTGATCATTTTCCTTCTGGAGCATCACCTTAAACTCTTCTCTCTCACTTTCGTACACAACTACACTGTAGCACGCTACTTGTAATTGCTCTAAGTCTTCGTCTTTCTCTTGTTTTAAAGCTTATGTAGCTTTCTCCTTCTCTTCCTGAACTTTCTGAAGTCGAGCTTCTGTTGCATCTGCTAGTCTTCTCAATTGGGCTCGTTCGTCCCCAAATTCTGAAATCTGTGACGAGGAAGGTGCAATAGGTACTGCACGGACCGAATGAATAGCTTGTTGTACTTCCTTCAGTTCCTTCTTGACCCTTCCATATAGCTCTTCCTTCTTCACTCCATATCTATGCAACATATCCTCGAACGCATCCTCCATAGCTCTATGGACCAAACTGATATTGTCCTTCATGAGCATGGCCTTTAACTGGGGCTTACTAGCGTGCATCTTCTTCTTGGCTGAAGGTTTCTACGGAGAAACATTCCTCTTCTACGATGTGATTGCTCCAGTAGGGGGGATCTTCCAGTGGTGTAGCTTCACCTCCTCCTTTCTCATCCCCTCCTTCTTGTCCACTTTCTTCATCTCCTCCTCCTCCTAGTGATCCAGATACATTTTCTTTAGAGGTGTTGTCCTCCTCATCGGTCTCTATATCCTGAACTTCTTCTTGCTTCTTCTTCTTCTTCATCCCACTAGATTGTCTGATATGCTCAACTTGGGTGACCATGGGGCTTCCTATGGTGTCAGTGTCAGAGTGTTCTACATCAATGATGGGTACAAGGAATTCCTCTGACTATTCCTTTGTGATCTGCTCCATGTCGTCATCTGTTAGCTTGTAATATGACTATAAATCTTCCTTGTTCCCATCTCTACACGCAGTGATATAGATGAAATGTGGATCTGTGTGAAACTTGGCTATTGGTCTGTACTAGTAAAGGGTACACAGTGTCATGCATGGAAATGACTCGATGGAAACCTTCAATTAATGATAATATGCATGGAACACAACGTTGGACTGCCACTACTTCATCATGTCGTTGGTGTACCACAAGGTTGAAAACCTAGCAACCAACGACTCCGATGGTTTGATTTCTGGAAAGGTGGCTCCTTCATGCATTTTCTAAGATACAAATGAGATCAAAACGATCATCCAGTTGAAGTGGAATTCGTATCCCAAATCCTGAGCTTCGCGACAATATTTGTCTAGTTCATTGACAAGGTAACTTGCCCAGTTCATTTGCATGCCCTCCATACATTTTCCTGTGAGGTCCACCACGAACCTGGTGACTGGTGTGGGGCAGGTTTTCCTTACAATCTTTCCAACTATGAGTTGGAAAGTGAGGTGCACCGCACCATCTTGGACAGAGGCTACTTTGTAACCTCACTTTCCTTTTTTGACTTCGCCGTAAGCTTCCTTGATGCACTGTGCCAGGAAGCGGTCTGAGGCATTCTCTGGATAAAAATGTTGAGGGTCAGGTCCCTTCATGCTTAAGCATGTAATATGGTGGATCAACGTCGGATTCACAGTAATCCTCCGGTCGAGCCACATGTATCTGCCATGATAGCATGACAAGAGGAGTTTAACACAAGCGTTAACCTCCTGGTGATGGAAAAAATGGGGAATATTCATCACATTTAGCACAGTGGACTACGCCAGTCCCTTAATCCATGGTTGGGAGACGAGGCAAGGCTTCTGTCAAGTAGCGGTGGGGTTCTAGCATAGCATATTTCTTCCTGTCGCCTAGATTGAAGTTGTTGTTCTTCAACAGCGGGATATGTCCTAATTGACTCCTGACTATACGTATTCCCTTTGCAATGTACGCAGTGAATAAAGTGTACTCATAATATCATGGGATGTTGTCATAGTTAACGACATCAACCAAAGGTGGGATATACTCTAGTAGGATCGACAAGATCTGCTTCACATTAGCTAGATCATCGCGATGCTTACTTCGCTGCTCAGTGACGGGGTTAACACGGCCAAAACAATGTTTAGTCGAAGTGGAAGCTTGCATTCCCCTAGTTGACAATGCCTAGACAAATTCAGATAATGGTCTGTAGGCCATTATATTCTTGAGGACCTCCTTGGCATACTTCTCTAGTTCATTAGGTTCGCCCGACATTCTAACTTTTAAACAGACAGGTCAGGGTAGGAAAATGGACATGAGGGGTAAACAACGAATGGCGAGGTCTATCTTTAGATAACAAAACTTGACACTTAGGAAATTATTTGTTAGCTCAGTTAATCACGGGTAGTAAAAATTGGTCCTAACGTAGTGACCAACAAGTTAAATAAGCGGGGCCTCGTAACAGATTCTTCCAACATCCAGTAATTCTTCCATTAATGTGAATCTATCTGTTATGGTGCTATATCAATGTCCCAAAAGCGGTCCATCGACCCATAAATGTGTTTTCTAACTGTTCTGGAGCGTTGTTCTAATAGTCGGGGTGCCTCTAACTATCATATAGATTTGCTAGGATGAAGTCCCATTCTGCATGGTCTTTCTCTTTCGGTGAGGTTCAAATCCTATGGACTTGCCTCCTGCAAGGTTCCAGTCTTCCATTTGGTCTTTGTAGCTTCTTGCATATTTATCAACTTAGATTTATTTTTATTGAGTTTCCTTACCTCCTTTCTTGTGATCTGAATCTCCTTAACTATTTCTGGAATCCTCTTTCCATTCTTATTCTTATCTTCCCATAACGTAGTGACTTCGCACTGCTGATGTGCCCTCAAAGGGTTTGAAGTTAATATCCCTTCTCTTAATACTTCCTCGGTGGGTATTCTTCTTTCTTGCATAGATAGGTCCTTCGAATATTTTTTCATTCTTTCAACCTCGATAGCTAATTCTTTTTCTTTCTATTCTTCCAGCGTTGTTACTTTGTTCTGTTGCTTCGAATTATCCTCTCATTCTTCTATTAGTCAGTCTATTTTTCTGGCTATGAAATCCCTTAGTTCTTTCTTTTTCTTTTTTGTAGCTTCTTCCTTTGCTTTCCTTTTGATTTGATCCTTCTCAATCCAAGGTTTACCTAATAAATGTGGGAATGGGGCGTTGTCCCCAATAAAATTAATGACTTCAAATTCCTCTTCGGTCAATGTTCCATGAACAATAATAGGTACATTAGTAACTCTTCCACATAAGGTTATCATCTTTCCCTTAAATAAGCCTATCCTTCCCACTGAAGGTACCACAATAGGCTTTCCCAAAATTTTCCAAGTGTCTTCTGTCATAATATTTACTTGTGTTTCCTCATCCAAGACATAGTCTATGTCGAAGTCTTCTATTCTTGTACTTATGCATTGTTTTACTTTCAGGATCTCTGGTAAACTGACATCTTTGTGAACATCCATCATTTCTTTCAACTGTAATAACGTAGTATGATCTTTCTATGATTCTTTCAATTTATGATTCTCTAACATTTCCTTACTCTCTTGACTTCCCTGATATTTTTCTTGTCTGATGTTCATTCATTCAACTTTAGCAATCATCCTTGGACAATCCTCAACCTCATGACCAACAATCTTACAACAAAGGAAAATACGACCTGTGCCAGGGCATTCCTTAGTAACATGTCTCGGTCTTCTGCAATTATAACACAAAGTTAATCCTCTTTTTCTTTTAAACATTCCCCAAGCTATTCTGTACTGCACACTAGGATCACAGTGTTGGACCTGCAATCTACAAAAAATCTTTCTAGGTTCCCGCATCCACTTATTAGTCCAAAAATTCTTTCTATGCATAGGAATAACATATATTTCTTCATTTCTATTAACTTTACTTAGATCAAATCTTTCTTCCAACTGTGCCCTAGCCTTCAGACTAGGACATAATCTATTAAACATACTTAAATTCATTCTTTTGAAACAAAACATTTCACTTATCTTAGTCTTATCAAAGCACAAATCTTTAACTCTTTTAAGATCTTACCTCTTTTCTTTAGATCAGATTTATTTATTAGCACAGAGATTCACAAGTCAAGTAGAGTAATGTGCACTTCAACAACATATCTACGCACAAAGATCATATTTTCTTTACTTTAGTTCCCAACAATCACAGTTTCAGGTCTTGGTAATAGAACCATTTGTTGGCACAGGAGCAGACCCAGGGTTCAACACTCAACAACGCACCAACAAAACCCTAACTACCGACCCTTTTGGCAACACCTGCAAAGCAGGTGAAGTCTCACCCGAGGTAGAAGTAGGGGGGGTTACAAGACACATGTGTCTGTAACCAAGCTAGGACACATATATGTGATAACAACACTTCACAGAGTATTCTAGTAACGTTTAGAGGGAGATATGCATTATTTTATTAGCTTTATTAACATCACAGAACATACCCAGAGATAGATCGGTGAAGTAACAATAAAGATTAAGCACTTCAACCACTTAGCACATAACACTGAGTTAGATCTAACATTCATTTATCTTTAACACAAGTAAAGCACTAAGCTTCAACAGATCTATCTATCATACATAATAATCAAAGCACTGAGCAGATTCATAACATAAACAACAGAGCACAAAGAAAACCAAAGACACAAGATATATTTGGTTCATCCCAGTGTGGGGCTACATCCACCAACTGCTTCATATTCTTTATTATTCATCCAGATCTTACATTCATTTGCTCTTGTGCACTGAGCCATAGAGCCGAGCTTCACACCAAACATGAGATCTGTGCACTGAGCACCAGATCCTCCTTCCAAAACTAGGTCAAGTCATAGAGCCAACTTATCTATCGAGCATAGAGCCTTAACACATATACATCTTGTCACACAAAGCAACTCAAAACTACTTTCACTTAGCTACGGAGACTTCCCTCTTCTACCATACATTCTTACTTATTTATACTTTTACAATCCTTTACAATAAGGTCTAATCATGGGTAAACTCCATGGGATGACATCCCATAACCCATTAAAAAAACCCTAGAGTACCCCTTATTGGGTCCACATAGCCCGGAAAATAAGTGAGATCCACGATCTCAGCTCCGCCTGGGTGCTCCTTCCTCGAACAATGTGTCGAAGTCCAAAAACTGGTCCAAACCTGACTAAGGTTTCCTAAACAATTGGTCAAGGGCCAACAATATGTTGCAAAGTTTCATAGGTATTCCCTAATGATTTATGATGAAACCCAAATATTTAATGCAAGTTTGTCAAAATAAATAGTTTTACTAATTTACCTGGAGTTTTCAACATTGGAGGAGAGCCAAAAATGTGTAGAGGTGATAGAGATGGTTTGTCTTAGAATAATTGAAGATTAAATATCATCAAGATAGAACTAGACCACAAAATGCCCAAGATATAGATGGAATATATAATTAATAATGTGCATGAAGGTAGCAGGGGTGTTGGTGAGGAAGAATGACATGCCTAATGATTCATATATGCTAAAATTTCTCTTAAATATTGTTTTCCAAGTGTCCATCCAAAGATGGCAATAATTTCCAATAAGATCCATTTTTGAAAAATGCAGGGCACTTACAAGCTGATCAAGTAGGTCCTAGATATGAGGTAAACGATTATAATTCTTGAAAAGGATATTATTGAGTGTTTCATAATATGTGATGAGTATCCATTCATTTTTGTTATTCTTGCGAATATTAAACATCAGTAAGACATAGTGAGATTTTGTGTGTTGTACATGACCTTCAACTACTAGATGGTGAAGTTTCCTCTTTATTTCAACACTCTTGATTGTAGCTAGGTTGTATGTCAGAGCATCGAGCAAAGATTCACTTGGCATGAGGTCAAAAGTGTGTCAGATGGGGTGAATTTTTGAAATAAAAAATGGTCACGAGATCATAGAAGAGAATCAAACTCATAAAATACATGATATTTTACAAGGTAAAACCTTCCAAAGAGAAGTATCCATGAAGAAAAGGGAAATAAAAACTATCTCTCAACTCAATCAACTATGTACAACGATGGATAATGTCCTTTTAATAGATAATATGCTAGCATTATAACTACTCAATTATTTGCAGCTCACTATGACCACACTAAGACATAACTCCATTAGTTATTCCTTGTAATACCCCTAGGACGAAACCCAATTTGTAAATGTACATATGCTTTATAAACTGGTGAGCCAAGCTATTTTGGGCCAGAGTGCCTTGTGATTATGTAGGCCGAAGAGCCCAGATGCTAAAATGGAAACGAGCCTATCTTTGTAATATGTGATCACTCATATTATAAATAAAATGCATCGCTACTATAGACCAATTCAGACAAAAGAGTATGGGGGGATAGAAATCCACTAGAGCGAAGGGGTGCTAAGCGAAGGGAGCTTAAGCTTAGGGGAATATTATATTAATATTTCCTAAAGTTTAAGTTACGAGGTATTTCATCCTAAGTTATGAAAGTGGAGAAACATATAATCAAGTGGGGCTCATGCAACTCCCATCTTGACAAGTGGCAAGCTGGGAACATGTAAATATATTGGAGGAACTTAGTCCATTTTGCGGGATTCTCATTATTCTCTCATTAATTCCTACCATACGTAGACTACCAGTGATAGTCGTACCTATACTCTGGAATATCTAGGATATATTGGTAACCAGTAAACTGAGGTCATTTAAGCTGAAGAAGTGGATTTTCAGCACCATGTGCATTGAAGAAGTGAGTTGGTAGGCCCTTGAGAATTCTCTCCAGGTGGGAGAAATGTTGAGAATTGGTTGTGGGTGCATTGGGAAATAACTACAAGGATGTGATCATTTATGTCTGGCCTATTGCTGAAGCACCAAAAGGGAAGTGGGATAGCTAAAGGACTGTTCAAAAGAGAAGGGGTAGACTCTCTGGGCTGGGCCAAGCATGTGGGAAATGAGAACATGTGAGAAATGACAACATGTGGTTAAGTGGTTGAGTAATCCAAGTAGTGTGGTTAAGGAACCCAAGTTTGGTTGAGGAATAGTGTTATGAAGATCAATGAATTTGTAGGTGATATTATTCCAGATGGATAGTACATGTCCTGCCATTTTCGACGATATGTGGTATGTCACGTAGTTCCTCATGGTTGAGGAGATATGACTTAGTGAAGTTGGAGAACCCTCATGAGTTATCTAGAAGCCCCTAGAAGGTCAAATAAGTCAATTTAATCTAGAATCTCCTAGAAGAAGTTTTCTAGTCAAAGTGGTTGCAATTAGGAGTTAATCATGGGCTAAGTTGTTGAAGAAAGAAAATAATTAAAAATAAATTAGTTGCAACTAGAAGTGGTGAGATTACTATTTGTGGATAAAGTGGTTGTAAGTGGACAAAGTGGTTAGACGTTTGTCAACCCTAAAAGAAGGAAGTTGGTTAGAAGATAACCCCTAGAGAAAGCTACTTGGAGAGTATAAATAACAGAGAAAATGTCTCTTATGAAAATTATTTTTGAATGTAATTAAATATCCATTTGTGAAAGTTTATTTGGGTAGGTATTATTGATAGATCAAATTCTCGACAGAAAATTCCTAGTAGAAAAATCGCGGAAGCAGAACTGCGATTTTTCCTGATCTTCATTACATGGAAATAACTACATGGATATGATAATTTATGTCTGGCCTATTACCAAAGCACCAAAAGGGAAGTGGGATAGCTAAATGACTATTCAAAAGAGAAGGGGTACATTTCTTGGGTTGGGCCAGGCATTTGGGAAATGAGAACATGTGAGAAATGACAACATGTGGTTAAGTGGTTGAGTAATCCAAGTAGTGTGGTTAAGGAACCCAAGTTTTGTTGAGGAATAGTGTAATGAAGATCAAAGAATTTGTAGGTGATACTATTCTAGATGGATAGTACATGTCCTGCCATTTTCGACGATATGTGGTATGTCACGTAGTTCCTCATGGTTGAGGAGATATGGCTTAGTGAAGTTGGAGAATCCTCATGACTTATCTAGAAGCCACTAGAAGGTCAAAGAAGTCAATTTATTCTAGAATCGACTAGAAGAAGTTTACTAGTCAAATTGGTTACAACTAGGAGTTAATCATGGGTTAAGTTGTTGCAAAAAGAAAATAATTAAAAATAAATTAGTTGCAACTAGAAGTGGTGAGATTACATTTGTGGATAAAGTGGTTGTAAGTGGACAAAGTGGTTAGAAGTTGGTCATCCCTAAAAGAAGGAAGTTGGTTAGAAGATAACCCCTAGAGAATGCTACTTGGAAAGTATAAATATCAAAGAAAACGTCCCTTATGAAAATGATTTTTGAATGTAATTGAATATCCATTTGTGAAAGTTTATTTGGGTAGGTATTATTGATAGATCAAATTCTCGACAGAAAATTCCTGATAGAAAAATCGTGGCAGCATAACCGCAACAGAAAAACCATGGCAGTAGAATCACAAATAGCCAAATCGTGGCAACAAAATCATGGAAGTAGAGCCATGACAACATAATCACGAAAGTGAAACCGCGGAAAAAAATCATGGAAACAAAAACATGGCTAGAGAAACAAATCTATAATAGATCCACAGCTACAAGAAGAAAAATGTATGGCTGAATCTATGAATCTGGTTGAGGGTTTGGCTTGTAAATTTGCATGATGGCCTCTTGGAAGTTTAGAGCTTGTTGTAGAGTTGATCTGAGGAAGATCTACTAACATTTAGTACTAGTTCATAGCTGGTTATATTGACATAATCTTTAATGCATGGTTGGAGTCTATTTATGAGAGATATGACACATCTTGTTTGAGGTATGTTTTGTGAGTTAGGGTTTAGCTATTGAGATGGTATTGGTTGACTAGTATTGCTACATATATTAGATTTGTTGAGGGATATAGTTGGTATTTGGCATATGATCTTCATGTTGTGTATTTCTATTGTGATCATGAGCATGAGATCCATGAGATCAGATTTGATTTGATAGAGAAGACATGATGATGTGACATGTTATGTTGTGCATAGTTGATGCACTTGTGATGGTACAGGTTGTGTGAGTTATTGATGTACATGGTTTATATTACATCGTGATTGGTACATATTGTGATAGGTTATTGGTACAGGTTGGACATATTGTCTTCTGCCTACAAGCTCAATCTTGTAATTGAGGGTTGGATTCCTCACATTTCAATTGGTGTTGGGATCTTCAGTTTGGGTCTTTGCCGACGAGCGTAAATGACACACCATCAACTAGAAGGTCAAATCTGGACCGAGGTTGTCTAAATAACCCAAGTTGTTTGGAATGAAATTACCTGACGGGTTTAATGGCTCCGTTGGCCAACTAAAATCTTAAAAAATAATAAAAGAAAAGAAACTAATCTATAAAGATATGATACTTAATAATATAATAATTACAAATGTTCAAATGGAAACACGAATATGTGCATATGATTATAAACAGTTTAAGTACAATTTGTAGAAGATTTGTTTGGCATCTTTCGAAACAAATGTTTTTTTAAAGTGTTTATAGAAGAGATAAAGAAAGCACATACATTTTTCCGTTTTCTTTTGAATATCTAAAGATCTAAAACTAACTAATGCTAATCAAATAGAACTAAAATAAGAATAAGTGAACAATCAAAAGATAATTCATGTTGTTCTTATTTCATTAACAAAATATTTTAAATAAATAACATGTAAACTAACCTATAACTAATTGACTGTAACAACCCAAATTGATTAATTTTATCCTAATTTTTAAATTTGAATTTAATTAATTATTAAAATATAGTAAATGAGTCTTTTGCTATTCTATTATTAAAAGTGGGTGAAGTAGTTAATGGGGCGATAAGGTTGTTTGGGAATTAATGGGAGGATAAGGTTGTTGGGGAATTAATGGGAGGATAAAGTTGTTGGGGGATTAATGAGGGGAACTTGAGAGAGGAGGATAAGAGAGGAGGGGAGCACTTGGAAGAGGATCTCATTTTTATTTTGGTTTGAGAATTTCTAAGGGAAAGGAGAAGGGAGGAGGCAGTTGGGACCGTGTATCTATTTTGCAATTGTTTTGTGCTTACAGACTCGAGGACTTTCACAGTGGGCACCTGTTGCTAGGAATTTTGGGTTTGGGGGCTAGAAAACCGTAAGGAATCCTGGGGCTAGGGAGCAAGATAGGTTGTTCCTAGCTGGCTGGGAGGTTAATCAGTTTTGGGAAGAGCTTCAGAAAAACATCAGTTTGAGGTATTTATCATCATTATTATGTTGTGTTCATTATTGTTATATTGTTCATTTTTATTATGTTGAACTTGTTATTCATTATCATGCTGCTCATTTTTAAATTCTGTTGAACAATGAAATGTTATTATGCTGAATAGTGAACTAAAAAGAAATTATGATAGCATTTCTATATCTACATTTTGTTTTTTAAGGCTCTGTTTGGATAGACCTTACACATGGTTTCAGAGCATGGTTTCAATACTGAAACCTAGGCTTGACCACCCACAGTACAATTTTGTCTTTATGCCAATTTGGGATGTTATAGTGAGGAGGTTCTCCCTCTTGTTTTATTTGTTGTTTTACTTCTACGCAAATCCAGAAATTTGTTTTTATAACATTTTGGTGAACTACTAATTTTATGTGGTATTAAAGATTTTTGAAATCTTCAGGAAAATATTGCCAGACTAGAATTTTGTTATGTAGAAAAAAAGAAAAACTACTAATTTTCCACCATATGAAACACAACTCCCATGATTCTCTGAGTGAACAAAGAGAGGCAGAGAAAGATTTGCTCATAATCCAACATGCATTGTATGCTTCTTCTAATTATAAAACAATGCTACTTTCAAACTTTAAAACAACTCACAGAGAACAAAATTACAGGTATTCTCAATATATTTCAAAATCAAATAATAGTAAGAAGGTTAAGGGCACTACCAAGATCTGCAAGAGGCTCATCTAACAACAATATGTCGAGCATGCATACGAGCTGAACTGCCAGTGCAAGACGACGCTTGAAACCATCACTTAAAGAGAGTGGATTAAAATCTAAGGAGATCCCACTCAACCCAACCTATTACACATTGATCAATAGAATCTATCTAGTTATGTGAGTAGTATGTGGAAAGTAGCTATTCAGTTATATTTCAACAATTCAAATAAGTAACCTTCATAACTATCATGTGAATAGCCCTATTCGATACACAAATAATGTACCAATAAAAAGCAAGGAGATGACAAAGATTCAAATGAGATACAAACAAGAAAAAAAGAATTTAACAAAGGTTCCATACAACACGAATAGCTGACTCAAGCCTCATCAATAGTCGTTTCCTTAAGAGCTAATCTTCCAATTGCCTTGACCATCCAAAAGTGATTTCTTCCAACACAGTATCAACCAAAAATAACCTTTGAAGTCGATAATGTTTCTGGAGATTGATTCAGTTGTCTATCTAGGCCAGTATTTTGTATATAGATTGACCCCTCTATTGGTTTTTCTAAGCCACCAAGAACCTGCAACAAAGTTTTCTTCCCACTACCACTGTGTCCATAGACCAATCCTAAGCATTATGTGTACCTTTTTTTTCTGGAAGAGAAAAGGTAACTTGATTTAAAAGATTATGTTGGGTGTGAGGTGCACGATAGCTTACACCTTGTACCTGAAGACAACTATATTCTGTTGAAACCCAAATTCCCATTCCACCTTCTTCACCTTGAGGGAAGAAGCCTTAACCGTTGGCCATCATAAGTAGAACTACTACTGCATATGCCTGATAGTTGTACTTTGATGAAACCCAAATGCCCATTCCACCTGCACTTCTTCACCATGAGGGAAGCCTTAACCACTGGCCATGGTAAGCATGACTGATGTTGCTTATGCTTAAACCCAAATGTGAAATAAATGTAGTCATGTTATTTTGCTTCTTCATTCCTTGTATTTGCTTGTTCCAGTGAAGTGAAAACAATATAAATTGAAACACTATTTATAATTCCTACGAAAGAGAGGGTAAAAAAAAAAAAACACAGAAACGTAACTCCTGTGAGATCTAATTGGCCACAAAAATGGGACTCCTCATTCTGCAATCTTACTTTTGCGATCTCACAAATTCTTGAAGCTCGCTTCAGTGCCACTTCCAGCAGTTTCATGGCTACAACAGAATCTAGGATCATAACTCCTCTAAGACAATGATATATTGAATAGCAATAAGAGACCAATGTGTTAGTGTTAGTGTGAACAACCATCGAACTCAACGTGTTTCAGAATAGAATTTACTCAATCAAACCCTAACTTCCGAAAAATGAGTCACCGACCCAACCCCTACTTGACTTGAGAGGTGGATTCTAATTTCAGGGAGAAAAACATTGTTTAAAGGGGTCTTTGAAGCCATAGATGCCCCCAACAACTCCAGAACCTTCTGAGGGCTGACTGAATTGGTTGTTTCCTTCAATTCACTTAGGTCTTTCACATGTAGTCGATTCAAGAGAGTAATACCTATAATGGTAGAAATTGAAAGGATATTCAAATCATCGGTGATTATAAATGTAACCACGATTATAAATGGAAGAAGGGGATGAGAAATGATTAACTAACACCAATTTAGTCTTTATTTCTTGGCCATAGGTGCATTTTTGGTCTGGTATAGTACTAATTTGGTGCTTTGTGTAACTGTTGCTAATGATGGGGCATGAATAGTATTTGTGAGGAGTTGTAGAATTTTGAAGTAGTGGCAAGACATTGAAGGGGCTGGATTCTTGGCGTGGTTCCAGCAAAATGGATTTATTAGTAGTCATATAGGTCGCATTCAACTTGCAGACGTTGTCGTACATGTTACTGATGCTTCCCACTAACTTGGAGGACGTCATGCCATGTTCTTGTAGAAGTAGAATGATGGCACCAGTCAGCAGCAGAAGAAAAGCCAAGAGGAGATCCAAGAAATCCTTACCCTCCTCCACATAGAGGACTCGTCTAGTTTTCTTGTTTATAAGAAGCCTCAGATCCATGTTGTTGCAATTAGCACTAGTACCATCATGATTTATTTATTTATTTGTTATCAACAAGCTGCATTTTCTCGAAATCCCTGTCCAGATTAACCTTTCTTTCCTCATTTTTTTTTTGCTTCCAATGTTTTCCTTTTCTCATTCATTAGTTTCTCATACTCAGCAAGGTTCATCTCATTGCCCTCCTCTTCTTTGTTCTCTTTATTTTTCAGAAGAAAGCCCTGGTGTAACCTCTTCTTCTAGTTTTTTTTTATGTTTAGGCTCCACACTTTTAGTTTCTTTAGCAGTGACGCTTTAGGGGTATCCCAGTTGC
This sequence comes from Picea sitchensis, assembly GCA_010110895.2. Taxonomy (NCBI): domain Eukaryota; kingdom Viridiplantae; phylum Streptophyta; class Pinopsida; order Pinales; family Pinaceae; genus Picea; species Picea sitchensis. The sequence goes on along the minus strand of SNQJ01S0011344.1, from coordinate 23,148 downwards.
CTGTGCCTGTGAAGGTAATGGTGTCTTCGAACTATTGATGGGGAAGGCGATCTTGTCCATTGGCATTGTAGCCACCTCCACCTCCACCAAAGCGTCCACCACCACCACCACCGAAGCATCGACCCCTGACCAAATCAATGTGACCAAGACTTGTAGCAGTTCATCGATCTAAGAAAGCTACTCTGATGCTAGGTGGGACGATCCCTATGTAGCTACTAACTACATCCAACAACTGTAGAAACATGTGGAAGACAATAATTGGCCTGCCATAACAAAATCTTTAGGGATTCTAAGGTACATCCCCCACTTAATTATGACCATTGTACTAAGGTTTCACATTAATAAATATTGTGCAAATACATTTAGTACGTTGATACAGAGCCCCGTCAATATAAGAAGTGGATTTATTTACACAAGAGAGGACATAGAAAATTTGAAATTAAGGCCACTCATAATGAGGGAGAACTTGTCAAGATTTTGGATGAGGTAGGTGGAGTAAGTCGAGGTGACAGGTTTTGGATGTGCTAGGTGGAGCCAGCCGAGGTGAAGGAAATCTTACGACATGAAATGAAGAGACGTGGTGGAGTTACAATTTCATATTTGCCAGATTTTATTATCCTAAAAGTTAATAGGCAATAAATGTGGTGGCTGACTTCAAGGTACTCACTTATTTGGATAAGTATAAAGGATACACGATAAAATTATTAAAATCATATGAATCAAATAATATAACATAACTCAACTAACTCTGCCAGATTGTCGAACTCCAATGGATTCTATCAAAATTCGGTTACACTCTATCAAAACTCGGTTAGAATCAGTCAAAACTCAACAAACAGAATCAAACTCAACATATTTTTTTTTATCAAAATCAAGTGTATATTGAGAAAGATTTGCGTGGAATCCATGGCCACACCCTTCATCGGTTAGCCATGGAGCGAGGAGAGGAACACACGTTGGTATTGGTTTAGAAATGTATGCAATTCGTTTATAATTGGGTTAAATGTTTTTGTTTTATTTTTTTTATTATAATATTTTTTTTATTGTATTTAAAAGTTCACTATAATATAATATTGAAAAGTCAAATATTATTTATATTTAGAATTAATAAATAAGGTTATGTATTGATTAATGTTTTAGTATATATGTATATAATAATGAGCTAAAATCAAAATGTTGTACATTTGGTATTAATGGTTTAAAAAAAAGGGAGAAATTCTTTTTTTAATAATTTTTACAACATTGTTCATTAATGTAAGAGTGTAATTAATCATAATTTCTAATTGTCAAATTATAGTATACTTAAAAATAAATAAATAAGTGAGATAAAAATATTCGTGTACAATGGTTCCTATATGTAAGTGGTTAAATGAGAATAATATAAGAAGTGGTTAAGGATAATGCTAATAAAATACATGATGAAAATGTTAAAGGTTAAATTGATATCTAGCATAATACAAATAGAGATATAGAGATGTAGAAATAAAATATGCATATAAGATTTATATATGATAATGTTGATATGAAAAACAAGTAATGAAAAAAAAAAAAAGTAATGAATGATGATGTTAGAATACTATAAAAAGGATAATGATTTAGTAAGGTAAGAAAAGGGTATGATAATAAGGAATAAATATAAGATTTATAAGATTTATATTGTAGGAAAAGATAATTTGGATATTATAGGTGTCCCTATGTGGTGAATCTAGAACTTGAGTTTAAATAAGTGATAAGAAAAGTATTGATCACTTTTTATCTTCCAATATTGAGATAAGTCAATTTATGTTTAATTGTTGAGTTGACTTAATTGTACTAAAGTAGTGGAGTTCAAGTATATCTTGTAAAAAATCAATAACATTATTAAGATATGCCATATATATATAATAAGTCAATTATAAAGAGAGGGTATAATGAATTATAACATACAATAGTAATATTAGGATAATTAATGGATAATTGTGTGTGGGGCGGTAATGTATAAATGTGCATGAGGTGGGTGATAATATAATGAAAATGTAAGGATAAAGTACTATATATAATGTATTTAGAGGTTACATTAAATAATGTATGGTAGTGGATTAGATATATAAATGAGTGTGAATATGAAGTAGAATAAATATAAGGGATTTATACTTGGTACACATGGGAGTGTATAGAGTAGGATGGTGATGGTATAAAAGTTAACAAAAAAAAAGAGGAAGTAATAAACAAGTGTTGATAAGAAGATAAAGTACATAGTAAGAAAGGGAGTAGACAAAATTGTGTATTCAATGATTAGAGTAATAGATTCAAAGGATGAAGAGAGTGATGTACAATATGTTGAGTAAGAAAATAAAGTAAAATAATAAGCGAATATAAATAGATAGAAGTATATGGACAAGTGCAAGGATATGTTATAAGTAAGATTAAATAATAAAGTGCATAATAAA
>SNQJ01S0011343.1:118397-200354 GCA_010110895.2 Picea sitchensis | reverse complement strand
TTTGCAAGGAATGTATTTTTATAAATGAATTTGAGCTAGCATGTGTCTAAACTTCACGTGCTTGTGTACTTTAGTATCTTATGGGAGAACAAATATAAAAATTTGTATTCTATGAAATGTGATTTATTCTTAGACAAACTATATTTCCTTATTTTTTGTCAAGAATTTCCAAGGCTTTCCAAATAATCCATGAAGATCATCTCACTTATCGGAAATTGGTATATTGAAGAGAAATGCACTTACTTCAAGATTTTTGGATCCACTAGGTGTTAATATATTTATACACTTATGATATAGTTAAAATCAACTTGGTCTAATGTGTCATTAGGTAAAATTGTGTTTCTTAGTGTGTTTCTTTAGTATGCATTAGTATGGATTTTTAGTTAGGAAATCTGACGGTCGCGATATGTTCCTGACATAGAGTGATCCAACGGATCATAATCTCCTTGATATTAACAACTATATTGATTCATGGCTTAACACCCGATTGGTCCATGATCTCTATTTAAAGATCATGGAGGGTCATTTTTCGATGATCTCCATGATCGGTTATGTGAAAATCTCTTGTAAATCTCTCTGTAACATTTTTCTTTTGAATAAATAAATTGCTCCAAGTGGCCACATTGGTTGGGGCCATGGATGTTTCCCCATATGAGTTTTATCACATCAAGACATTGTTGTATTGATCTTTGATATAGTTTTTTGAGTGGTTAATGAAGGTTTTCTTCCTCTGTTGGAATACCTGTGTTGTTGAACATGGTATCAGAGTGCATTTAAAGATCCACTCACATTGTAGATCGAGATCGTGAAATCGTGTTGATGCATCTCTGGTTTCTATCATTTCCATACATTTTTGGGCTGAGAGGAATGTTCCATTATGTTCAGAGTGCTTGTTTCAATTAGGAATGATTTTTTTTTCACTCGAAAACGTTTTCATTTACCAAATATACAACCATTTCAATCAGATCCAGAGGTATAAAGCTCGAATACGCCATTTTTTTAAAAAATGTAGAGATAAATTTTAGTTTTATTTCAATTTTATATTTTTATTTCTCGGTTTCTACTCTTTTTTATCTACGTATGATATTTTCCATGCACCCTGTGCAATCTAGGAAAATCAGAAACAAAGAGGAAAGGGTTTTTTTATCTCCATATTCTCTTTGTCGCGCACTCTGTGTGCTCTCGGTAAATCAGAAACAAAGGGAAAATTTGTATTTTTCAGGTAAGCTAACTGAGATCTAACCCTTGTTGTCATCGAGAAGTTAATTTTTTTGTGTGTGTGAAAAGAGTTTTTTATGAGCACGCTCTCCAAGGCTATCTTCAACAACAACAAAAATAACAACAACCCCAATCCTCCTTCTAAACAATATAATATGGTTTGCACTAGCTCCTTGGTTAAAAGTTTCTTTATTAAGTAAGAGGTATTGAGTTCAAGTCTATTTTTTGTTACTTTTTTTCAAAAATTCTATGCATGCATTGTAAAGTGCATTTCACTTAAATTATAAAAGTGAATCACTATTAAATAACTTTAATATTTTATTTTAAGTTATTTTGCATGCAACCTTCATTTCTATAAAAGTGATTCCTGCTTATTCTATAAAAGTGGGTCATTTCATAGGTAAATTATTTAAAATGTGAGCTTATAGGAACTGTTAGGAGGAGTATCACCACATGGACCAACTTCTACTTGCCACATGGCTTTTTGGTTATCCTTTATGTCTTTTTTCAAAATGGCATAACTTTCACATCCAAAGTCTTTTTCCAGTGCCATTTTTTTTTAAACAACCTATTTTTTTGAGATATTTCCATCCAAACCATCAATTTCATCTTCTTTTGCATATTTTAATATGGCATGTCCCAATGATATTTTGTTTACCTGTACCAACCACTTCTCATGGAAATCTCATATGGAGGATGTATTAAGAAGTAAAGGATTGTACCAGATTACCTCAGGGGAAGAACTAGAACCCACTGATAATGAAAATAAAACAAATGGGACAATAAGAATGATGAAGCACGTGAACTGATCAGAATGTCCATGTTGGTGCAAATTTGGTCAGACCGGGGTTCTTCTCAGGTTACCAACAAAAGGCATTGTGTAGTCTAGAGCATTGGCATTTTCATCCCCTCCGAAGAGAAGAAGTCTCACTCGAAGTGCTGCTGAGACAGATGGATAGGGAAGGGTAGGGAGAAGACTAAGGAAGATCCATAGAGCATTCATAACTCACTCATGTTCTTTCGAAATCGACATTATTAGATCGAAAACATCTAAATGCAAGAACCAAACCTACTTATGTTATGAACAGTGATTAGCCATAGAACCATTAGACAGAACTCATAAACCATAAAGGAACAATGCAATGCATAAGTAACATACAAAGAGACATCATATTTGAAATTTAGGATACTCATATTAGCTTCCAGATCTTTCCTTTATTATAGATTCAGAGCTACATAGAGATGTTCAGTACAGACTCTGGGTTGTCTCTTACATCGAGTTTCACTAGCTAATCCCCAAAAACCTAGGATGACTCTGATAAACATGATAGCAGCGCAATACACCAACTCGAATCCGATGACCAACCGACCTATTGGTTGAAAAATAACAAAAGCTTGATATACTGACTCGACTCCGATGAACAACCCTCTTACATCTATCTTTTGTCCTATGTATAGATGGGTTATGTCTTTCTGTTCAACTTGCTCACTTTCTTGTTTTGTTGCAATTGTTTGTTGCTTAGTTGGTGTTGTGCTAGCTCCCACAACTGCTTTCTATTATTCTTTTCTTTCAGCTTCTGATGAAGTTTGCGCAACTCATGCTTAATCAAAACTTGCGTGATTCTTTCCCAAAAACGAAGGGCCCAACAGGCTCCGACCACAATCCTTGACTCGTCCTCGAGTCAAGCACTTGGTTCTTTCACATTCTCTAGGAGCAACTATTGTTTTCCCTTGTCTGAATTTTCTTCTTATTTGAGATCTTATGTTTGTGCCTTTTCTTCCTTCACCTCTTCAAATGAAGGGCCCAATTCTGGAACCAGCTCTAATGCTTTGTGCTTTACTCTGTGAAAGATTTCAACTTTATCCTGCCATTTCCGAGCGAGGAGTGATGCTTTTGCCAGGAATTGTTGGGTCATTTCTTTGTTGTACTCTTTTGGCTTGGATACAACCAAGGAGTTCCATTCGAAGTTGGTTTTTGGGTCGACCTAGTGCATTTTCATATAGTTGTTTTGAATTACCGGTCAAAAATCGTGCAACTCTTTCTTATCTATGGACTGTGCTTCGTAGAGTGAATTGAGTTTGTTGTCAGCCTGTTGGATCTGATCGAACTTTTGTTGTTTCTCTATGGTGTCCATTGTGACTGCAACTTCCTCGATTAACACCTGAATCTGGGTGTGCACTTCCTCCAGGACTTGATTCCATCAAGCGATGATGCCCATCCAATCATTGACTTCCTTGAAGATTCTGGTGTAGTTCGTTGTCTGCTTATGTAGTGTCGCTTAGGCATTATTTTAGGGTCTCGGTCATCTTGGATGTCAATCATGGTGGTGGCTTTGGTCATGGCACGAATCTGAGGAGTGACAGATGCGAGGGGTTGTGGATTCATGGTTTTTTTGGCGAGACCCCTGTTCTAGGCCTTTTCCCCGTCGATTCAGTGGTAAGCATAGTGCCCAAGATCTAGTTGACCTATGCACCTGATATCACGGCATTGGCTGGCAGCTATGGGGGGGCGGTATTTTCCTCCATTCCAGCTGCAGTGTTTCTTCTTCTTCCTTGGAATCGGTCTGTGTCGGAGCATCTAGATTTTTCTACTCAGGGGTTGAGCTCAGTCCCTCTCCTGCTTCCTTGTCTTTTTTATTACTTAGCTTGACCGACAAAATGTAATGCATTCATGATTTGCGTGGGCCGCGTTTAACTCCAGTCCATGACATGAACTCTTTTTCGAATTCTTCCTCGTCCAGATAGAATGGTAGTAGTCATGTATGGAAATGTTCCTTGCTGGCATGTCTCGGCCAGACGCATGTGTTGTGTCGGTTCATGCTAAAGGCGATATTCCTCGTGTTGTTATGGAGGATCTCTTGCGGGATTTATGTTCATTGTGTTGCATCTATCATAGCATTATATCATTTGGTGAATGTTGCATTGTTGAGTGTTGTGTTCTCCGAGTCTGGTCTGGCCTGCCATGGCTCGAACATCTTCGCCAGGCACCCTTTATCCGATATTTCCAGTTGTCTCACCACCGGTGAATTCCATTTAAGCATCGTGAATGCCACAAGCAGGTATCCATAGGTAAAGGTGCCTCCTTTCTCCTGTGCCTCCTCGCAAGCTTTGAGTAGTTCCTCCAACAAGAAGCTACACCAGTTGAATACTGCTCCCTAATGGCAGAAGTCGAAAATTGATAGCATGTCTAAGGTGCATTCTCCCTTATAATAGGACCTCATAACCTTCTTGGCTATGACGTAGCAGCCAATCTGGACTGTTTTGAGCAGTATTGGCTCAATGACTGTTGTGCGTCCTCCTCGCTTGGTGTTAAACTTCTCGTACAAGTTGAGCTCACCTTTATTATTTCCATGCTTACTGGGTCCCTGAAATCCCTTCAACACATCCTCTCCTTCAGAGGATAGTCTAGTAAGTTGTTGGATATCTTGTGCATGGATTGGATATTTCGTATCCAACCATAGGCTTCTGTCGTGCAATCTGCTTATCAGGAACTTTGTGCAACATGCAATTTCGTCGGTGGTGCCGAAGACTGGTAAGTCTCTCAGGTTCATGATGGTGGAGTTGAATAGGTTGATGAACTCATTTTTCGGTATAAAGTGCATATCTCCTATTCCATCCGAGGCTAACTCCCAAAAGACATCTGGGTGCATCTGTGGAAATAGGGCTGAATCCATGAGGTCAAGGTCGAGTAGCTTGACATGTTCTATATTCCCTTTGAGATCCTATAATCTCGACCTCGGGGTCACAGATCTCGCCTGGTACTACTTCTTTAGTCATGGTGCTTCGACTGGTTGTTGCTCTTGGCATGAGCGCGTATGTGGTCCTTTTTAGAACTAAGGCTTTGTTTGCAGTTTTGGCAATGGTCCTTAACTGGTTTGCATGGTTGAGTTCGAGAATAGCTATGCTTTTTTTTAGAAACGATACTTTTTCAGCTGAGTTCGAGAATAGCTATGCTTGTTTTTAGAAACGACACTTTTTCAGCTGAGTTCTGAGAATTTATGTCGGGCTTAATGGGTAATTTTTAGCAATAACTGCTCCTTATTATGTCCGTATAGACGCAACAGGGTGTGAGTTGTCAGATGGGATGGTTTGATGAAGGGAAATCTAATTAGGCAATCTTGGTATTTACTCGTCTGAGTGGAATAGGGACGTGGCTGAATTGAGACCTTTTTGTTTGGCAGGTGGGTGTCCCGGCGCGAAGTTCGATGTCATCTTGGCATAATGTGGATTTATGGCATAACGAGCGACAGTCGGAGTACCAGGATGTCATTAAAGGGTGTGATTGGACTGGGTGTGTGTGGCCTTTAACTCAGATTGGATTTGGGTGTGTGGCCCCTCTAACCACAAAGGTTGTCCCTGTCATTTTTTATGACTGTCGTTAGTGGACCTTTCATAGTTCAGGTTCGGTATTGTTGTGTCATCATCTCTGTATCAACCAACACTTAAACAACACAACTGAACTATGTGTTATGGTGCAACACTGTGTACATGGACATTATTAACAGAATTTATTTATTTATTGAAGGAAAAACAAAACTCAAATCTAACTATTGTACAATCTTTGTAGGATTGGAGCGACTGCTCTTCTTCTCAGTTTTGGGAGAGGTAGGGCTTCAGGCAAGTGCCATTCACCCATCCCGGTCGTAGCACACCATATAGTTGTGTGAGTCGAACTGCTCCTGATGGTTGAATCTCTGAAACTATGAAGGGTCCCAACCAGTGCATACGCAGCTTGTCAGAATGCTTTTGGTATCAGCTGTCATAGAGTAATACCTTGTCCCCTTGTATAAATACCTTGGTTTTAATGTGGCATTCATGCCAAGATTTCTATCTCTCCTTTTCAACTGACTGATGGAAGTCTACCAGAAATTTGGTTTCTTCGAGTTCTTGTAGCTCCACAAGTCTCTACACCATTGATTCTTCATCTGTCATACATTTGGCTTGTGCAATATACAAGCTTGGGGTGATGAACTCTACGAGCACCACTGCCTCTTTTCCGTAAACCAACTGGAACTGTGTGTATCTGTGGAGTTTCTTTGTTGTTGACCTGTAGGCCCATAGTACCGATGGAACTCTATCATCCCAGTCCTCTTGGTTTGCACAACAGACTTTTGTTAGTCCCTTTTCCAAGATTTTGTTGAAGGCTTCAACTATTCTGTTGGCTTGTGGGTGGTATGGACTGCTCTTGTGACGTTGAATAAAAAAATTTGTGGTAAGTGTTTCTATAGTACTACTAATGAAGTGAGCTCCCTGATCGCTAGTTAGGCTCCTGGGACATCCAAAGTGAGTAATGATATTCTCGAAAATGAACCTAGCGGCGGTGTCTGTTGAACAGTCCTGTACCGCTGCTTCTTTGGCCCAGCGAGTAAGGTATTCAGTTGGGGTAATGATGTATCTTTCCTTTGAATGTTTGGCTGTGGGGTTGATTGGCCCAATGAAGTCAACTGCCCATTTCTTAAATGCCTGTAGAGTTCTAACTGGTTGTAGTGGTAATTCATCTCATCGTGACGGCTTGCCCACCCGTTGACAAACATCACATGATCTAGCATATGCTTTTGCATCCTTGAAAATTGTTGCCCACCAAAGTCCTGCCTGTAGAACTTTCTGTGTCATTGCCTTTCCTCCTATGTGTCCTCCTGCAATTCTGCTATGGCATTCCTAGAGTATATCCTTCCTTTTGTGATCTAGGACACATCGTCTGAGGATGTTGTCTAGCCCTAGTTTATACAATTGGCCGACAATCAGATGATAATCTCCTGATATGACAACCATATGGAATTTCTGGGTTGCGGAATATGTTGCAGGGCATGCTCCTGTGCTAATAAATTTGCTATGTCCTCCAGGTATTCCGGTATGGCTTCGATTCTGAATAAATTGTCATCTTGGAGTTGTTCATCCACTGCTCCGCCATTCTCCTGATTCTATTCTGGATAGATGGTCGGGTTCGACGTTGCATCATCCTGGCTTGATGATGTCTTCAAAGGAAAATTCCTGAAATAACAGCAGCCATCTGCAAATTCTCCCTTCCAACACAGGTTTGTTAACTAGGTATTTTAGTGGTGAATGATCAGTAAAGAATTTAAAATGAGATCCTAACAGATAATGTCTAAATTTATGTAAAGCGTAGATCATTTCTAATCCTTCCCATTCTATTGTTGTGTAGTTGCGCTCTGCTTGTGATATCTTTCGGCTCACAAAGTAGATAGGGTGATCCATAGCTCCATCTCTAGGTTGAGCTAGGATATCTCCTAGAACAATTCCTGAAGAATCTACATGGACATGAAAGTCTTTATCCCAGTTTGGGAATATCAAAATCAATGTTGTAATGAGCTTCTCCTTAAGTGTCTCAAATGCTTTATCACATTTGGGAGTCCATCGAAACCTTTCAACCTTTTTCAAGAGGTTTTCCAAAGGTGCAGCAATGTTGGCATACCTCTGAATGAACCTGCAGTAGTAGCATGTATGTCCTAGTGTGGAGCGCAACTATTTAATTCTCGTAGGTGGAAAAATATTCATAATGACCACAACTTTAGATGGGTCTACCAGTACTCCTTCTCGACAGACTATTTGGCCCAACAAACTTCCATGTGGCACATAGAAGATACACTTTCTGAGATTTAATGAGATTTGTAACTCTCGACATCTGCCGAACATTAGCCTTAGCAATGCTACATGTTCCTTCAGCATGCTATATATTGTCCAATCATCCATATAGACTTCTATGAACTTGTGAATGAACTCTCTAAAGGTTGCTATCATAATCCTGGAAAAAACTGCAAGGGCATTCTTTAAACCAAATGGTATCACATTGTATGCAAAAGATCCCCATTCGGTAATGAAGGTGGTTTTCCTCTTGTCCTCTTCAAAAATCCTAACTTGATGGTATCTTGAAAATCCGTCTATAAATGAGTATGCTTCCTTCCCCGCAACCTATTCTAGGACCTCATCGGTGAAGGGTGTTGGGAAAGGGTCATGCACATAGGCAGAGTTGAGGCTTTTGTAGTCCACACAGACTCTAATATCCTCAGTTTCTTTCTTTCTCTGAATGACTATCGGGCTGACCCATTCTATTTCTTCTACTGGAAAAATGAGACCGACTTCTAACATTTTATCAATCTCCTTCTTAACTTTCTATTTTACTCTCGGGTTAAGGCGGTATGGCCTATATCTGACAGGATTGGATCCTGGTTTTAACTCTATCTTCATTTCTCCCATAACTCCTTTGATTCCCTTCAATTCTGAAAAAGTCTTTGGAAACAAATCCTTGTATTCCCGTAGTAAACTTTGTATTTCCTGACTGGTTTGCTCATCCCAGTAATCGCCCACCAAAGCTATTTTGGGTTTCTCTTTGGTCCCTATGTTGAGCCTCTGCAGTTTTAATGGGTTATTGTAGGATCTATCAGTCTGGCTAGGTATAGTGTTTTTTATTTCTCTGTTCCCCTCGGTCTCTTTGATGGCTAGGTTTCTTAGTTCTTCTAATTCGTGTAGGATTTCTGAAGCTTTGCTAATATGATAAAATTCTATGGTCTTTTCGATCAAGGGTAAGTGGAGTTTAGTCTGAAGTTCTTGGGTATGCTTGGGACACACTCCAAAGTCTGATCTCTTATCATGATTAGTTGTAAAAATAAGTTCTCTAATCTTTTGCAGGATTAGTTCAAGCTCAGGGCACTTACTTGTAAAGGAGAAGTCTTTGCAAAATTGAGCTGCCATTGTTTGCCAATCGTTGGTCTATCTTCTGGTTTCCTCATGTATGAGCCAAGCTTTCAGGATTAGTCCTATAGACTAGGGAAATACCTGAATCCAGAGGTGAGAGTGTATCTGTGCAGCCTACCACTGTGTCATGCATTGTTGAATGTGTATTATAGGGTCTGATTCTCCGCTGAACGGTTGTGCAACTTGGAGACCCTTATGCGTTTATGATTCCAGCTACTCTTGGTGCTTGAACCTGTACTGAATATCTTGCTTCAGCTCGTCCCAATTTCTGAGTGCAGCTTTATGCGTGGCTCACCATCTGGCAGGGGTGTTCTGAAAAGCCATATCTAGTATCGATACTCTTTGATCTTCTCCCACAGTTTCTTCCATATACTACAAAACATTGTCTAGATCTGAGGTGTCATCATATAATGGGTGTTTCCTAACCTCAGTCCCAATCCATCTGGTCATTTTTACAATTGCGCATCTTCTTGAGAATCTTTCGTACGCACCTTGTTGCAAACTATCAAAAGCTAGTTCTGAATCTTCGTCTACTAACTGTATACTTCACCAGCTTACTGATCCATCCATAGTTGGGTTTATATAATCATTTCTTGTCCCAGTTGTTATGGTGTACAACTGATCTAGGTCTTCTCCTTCCAAATTATTGTTTATTGGTTCTTTGTACCTGGGTCCTACATATGGGTCCAAAGGTTGAACTACCTTGATTCCCTCAGCTTCAAAAGTCATGGTGTCTTTCTTTAAATCAATTATTGCATAGTTTTTGTAGGCCCAATCGATGCCAAGTAGCACAGGGTAGGGGTCCTTGTCTCCCATGATCTTAATGACTTCAAAGTCAGCCATTGTTTTCACTCTTGCTACATCGATTTCCACGTTCTCCAGTCTTCCTATGGGAAAGATACAGTATTGGTTTTCCATTCTTAATTGAATTGGGGAATATGTCAGTCTTGGTTTTCCCAATGCTTCCTAGGTCTTCTTGGGTAGAATGTTCACATTTGACCCTAGGTCCAACATGACGTCCTTAATTTTAAAGTCATCTAACTGGGCTATCAGTTGAAATTCTTTTCCCGATCTTACTTTTCTTCGTTGCACTCTATGAGTACTCTTCTAAGGAAGGTTAGCTCGAATCCTTGCTTCTGAAGTTTCTTCATTCCCTAAGACTAGATACAACGTGTTGCGCAATTTCTCTTTCAGTTAATCATTCCCAAGAATGCCAGAGAACAATTGAAACCAGAGGTCAACTGTGTTTTGAGGTTGCTCAGGTTGTCTTCTTAAGCCTATAGGGTTTCTAGGCATAGGGGGTGAAACAGGTACTTGTGATACTTTAGGATATACAACCGGCTGAGGGGGATCCTCTTGCAATTCACAACTAGGAATGTTCTGGATGACTTCTATGGAATCTTTAAAGAATAGTTTTTGCTCTAGGGGGTCAGACCTGTCTCCCTTAGGTGTTGCTTTCTGAATCTGCAGTAGAGTATCAACATCATCTCTTGTCTTCTCTCATCCTCGAGTAACGATATTAAGATTTGGTAATTGTCCCTTAGAAATCATTTTAATCTCTAAACTGATGAGGTTAGTTCCTCTTTTCCGCACCCTGTCTTCCCACTTTGCAATTAGCTCTGGTCAGTCTTCGGTTACATGTCCGTTGGTTCTGCAATTAGAGCACCATGGTCGCCTTGGATGAGGACAATCTCTAGCCAAGTGACCTTGTTCATCACAGTTGTAGCATCTGCTCAGTCCTCTTCCACCAGTTCTTCCTCTTGAATTCTCCTCCAACTCCACCTCCTCAACCTCATCCTATTCCATGAGGGTTCTCATTTACTCTGAATGTTGTTCTATATAGCCTGTCTGTAAGTGCATCCAAATCCCTACATTGATTGGTATTATGCGTGGTAGATGCGCAGAACTCACAGTGGACTGGGTTTGGTATCGTTGAATATTTCTGCAAGATGGGGCACTGTCTTGGTCCATGGTCATGGGTTTGGAAAATCTCACAATATTTCATTGTTGGTGCTGCTTGTCCTCCTGGGAAAGCGTGATATGGGGTGGGGTGATGGAATGGTGGGTTCCTTGATACTTGCACAACTCCTTCTGTAGGTCCTGGTGTGGTTATCATCAAGTTCTAAGGAGGTTCCATTCCTCTCATTCACAGGCATTCAGTCACCAAATGACCTTCTATATAGCATTGGGTGCACCAAACCTGTGGTCGTCCTGGTCTAGGTATCGTCAGCTCTTGAATATTTTCTGTAAGTGTTGATATGTTCCCTTGTAGTTGTGCTAAATTCGCATCTACTGGGGGTCGGGTTACTCTCAAGCTCCCAGGGTATCCTGCCATGGCTTCAATATTCATTGATTGTTCCAAGGTGTCTGTTAACGTGGCTATTCGTTGTTGTGTTAGTAGAATCCAAGTCAGGGGTAGCAGTCCCTGAATGTACCACTCCCTTTGATGTTCTTCATGGATTGGGTGTGCCAGCCTTCCTATGGCATTTTTGAACTTCTAGATATACTCCCAAGCTGATTTACCTTCGCCCTGCTGGATCTCGCGCAACTCGGACGGAGCCTGTTGTTCTGACTGAGGTAGTTTGAACTCTAATATGAACCTCGTCTATACCTGGTCAAGTGTGAACGCTTGACCTTGCGTCCCTGGCCTTCCTGGTTCAATGATCTTCATGTACCATTTGAGAGCGCGACCTCTCAAGGTAGTCTAGAATTCGACCAACTTATTCGCATCTGGTGTCCCTCTAGATCTCCAAATGGCTTCACACAGGAACCAATGTTGTTCAACGTCTTCATCTCCCTTACCCCAAAATTCTGGGTATCGGGAAATCGACCCTCCTGCATGACTGGCCATTTTTTATCCTATTGTTCGTATCAGTATGAACCCTAATGGTCCTGCTTGCGATCTACCAAGGGATCCCAATATCCTCCCTGTACTCGCACTTCCAGGTTGTGGTTGGTTAGCTAATTGTACTGGAACAGAGTTTGCATGAGAAGGTAGTGTCGTACTTACTGCTTGTATAGAAGGCACTTGGGGTATGGGTGATTCGGGGCTGGAGTCACTGGCTTTGGGGCGAATTTCTTTGATCTGAGGGGTCTCGTTAGCTTCCACTGGGATGATCTCTTCGGTCGAATTCCCAATCTCTCCCGATATCAGGGTTGAATATTCTCTTTCTCCTCCAAGATTCATGTCGGCTTCCTCCTCTCTTACATCCACGCTTTCTCCTTCTCATCCCACCTCTTGGGGACTTCTTTCTCTCCTTACTTCTCTCTCGCTTAATCTTTGACTGTCTAGTCGTTCATGTCTTCTCATCCTCTGCAGTTCTTCCATTTGTCTTTCCTCTATTTCTCCTGATTCTCCTTCTCTCCCCAACTTTTCAGACTGTCTTGCGGTTTTCTTGATCTTTCCATGCCACCACTTCTCAACTATTGTGGCTCTCTTCAAGGCTCGCTCATCTCTTGAATCCATTTCTTTTTGTTTCCCCCCCATTTGTCAAAGAACCCTTCCCCTCTCTCATGCCATGACTCTCACCCCGTCTCGCCCTACCCCAAGCGAGGGTGTTTACGCTACCATCTTGGTCAGGGACATAGTCAGCATCCCTTCCTCCATAAAGAAGGATTTAATCCATAGGGGGATCTCTCTTAAAAGTCTTCCCCTTGAGCCTTTCTTGAAAATTTCTTCTGCACGCGAGAACGACTGGTGGTTCTCAGTTGCAAATTCAATTATGTATCCTTGTATCGTGGTAGTAACCCAGAAATATACGGCCCGCATGACTGGGCAATCCAACCTCTGGAATGTTTCTAACTTGTCGTTATCCCATGCGCAGATATTCTTGACCCGTCCCTGGAATTTAACCCAGAAAATCTCATACTGGTCGCTTGATCTTTTTGAGTAAAAGATTGCTTCCCGAGTAGTTCCCACTTATTTTCTTCTTAGTTCTGCTTCTTTCCATATGAAGGCATTACAGTTTATTTCCCACCATTGCTCAATGCCAGATCTATGGATTAGCGGTAGTATTCTTCCTACAGGTTCCCTTTTAATACGGGTCCCGACAACGGAACCATTTTGTTGGTGCAAATTTGGTCAGACCAGGGTTCTTCTCAGGTTACCAACAAAAGGCATTGTGTAGTCTAGAGCACTGGCATTTTCATCCCCTCTGAAGAGAAGAAGTCTCACCTGAAACGCTGTTGAGATAGATGGATAGGGAAGGGTAGGGAGAAGACTAAGGAAGATCCATAGAGCGTTCAAAACTCACTCTTGTTCTTTCGCAATCAACATTATCAGATCGGAAACATCTAAATGAAAGAACCAAACCTACTTACGTTATGAATAGTGATTAACCATAGAACCATTAGACGAAACTCATAAACCATAAGGAACAATGTAATGCATAAATAACATACAAAGACACATCATATTTGAAATTTAGGATACTCATATTAACTTCTAGATCTTTCCTTTATTACAGATTCAGAGCTACATAGAGATGTTTAGTACAGACTCTGGGTTGTCTCTTACATTGAGTTTCACTATCTAATCCAAAAAAACATGGGATGACTCTGATAAACATGATATCAACCCAATACACCAACTAGACTCCAATGACCAACCGACCTATTGGTTGAACAATAACAACAGCCTGATATACTGACTCGACTCCAATGACCAACCCTCTTACATCTATATTTTGTCCTATATATAGTTGGGTTATGTCTTTCTATTCAGCTTGCTCACTTTCTTGTTCTGTTGCAATTGTTTGTTTCTTAGCTAGTGTTGTGCTAGCTCCTGCAACTGCTTTTTGTTATTCTTTTCTTTCAGCTTCTGATGAAGTTTACGCAACTCATGCTTAATGAAAACTTGCGCAATTATTTCCCAAAAATGAAGGTCCCAACAGTCCATCTATATTCATTTAAGGTTTCACCTTCGAGGAATTGATGACCCTGATGATGCTTGAGAAAAGATTGAAATTGTGTTTGGTAGACACAATATTATTCAAGTCCACTTGTTGGAGAATTAGTTAATCACCTTAAGTCCAAATTATTTTCCTTGCATTGAAGATTACTTATCTAAGTTTAAAACACTTATACTTTTATGTATAGAATGTAAAATAGATCTATTAGAATATCGATGCATATATGTTATCCTTGCTAGGCTTGGTAGTGCATATTTTTTTTTTGGATCTACCTTTTATGCCACCAGAGAAGCTCTAGGGACTGCTTATAAAAAACCCTCTCTTGATTCCTTTTGTGATGCTCTGATTCGAGAGCAAGATAAAATTTTGCAACTTGGATTGATTAGCACTGCAGGTACCTTCAACAAATCCTTAGTAGTCTGGCAGAAAGATAAATCCAAGAATCCCAGGAGCCAACATCCTCACCACAACAACAAGAAAAACAAGGGTCCCAAACCCTCTCATCCAGCTTCTGCTCCTAATGGTGATAAAGGATCAAAATCTAAAAGCAAGAACACAAATGACAGACATTGCAACTTTTGTGAGAAAGATGGTCATGATGAGTCCAAATCTATTAAGAATATGGAAGCTTTAGAAGCAACGGTGAAGAAGCACAACATTAATATAGATTCTACTTCGTCTTCTTCTTCTCATGGACATAAACTTTATGCTTCTGGTTTCTCCTTCAATGCAACTTGTACTTCTTCTTCTTATGAGCGACTTATTGATTCAGGGGCATATTATCATATGGATAAGGATAAAGCCATATTTTATGCTCTAAATGAATTTAGCACCAAGAAAATATTTGTTGGTGATGATAGATCTCTTAGTGTTGTAGGGTCTAGAATAGTTCAAATAGATAATGGTCATTTCAATGATGTATTCTATGTTCTGAGTGTTTCTTGAAACCTTCTATTAGTATATCTAATAATTGATTCAGGTGAAGGTAAAATCATAGAGTTTTCACCTCACCAAGTTGTAATCAAGGATCTAAAATATCCTTAGCATGTTCTTGCAACTAGAATTGTTGATGATATTAACAGGTTGTACAAGTTTGACAACTTTGGGTCATCATATTTTCCATCATTTTGTGTCGCTCATAGCGATGACTTGAGAAAAATTTGGCATGAGCGGTTTGATCATCTAAACTATCACTCATTGCAACAACTATGTAATCAATGGATGGTGATTTATCTTCCTCTTGTTGCATGCAGATATGGTGTTTATTTCAGTTGTGTTTTCAACAAACATCATTGGGATAGTTTTAAAAAACGTGCCTCTTTGTATGCCTCGACCTCTTTGCATCTTATTCATAGTGACTTGTGTGGTCCACTTTCTTCTCCTTCTTTCTCTAGGTGCAATTGTTTCTTAACTTTCATTGATGACTTTTCTAGATCCACTTGGGTTTACTTCTTAAAAATTAAGAGAGAATTTTTTGATAAGTTCTTGGCATACAAGGCCCTTGTAGAGAAGAAATCTAGACATCAACTTCAAATTTTAAGAACAGATAATGGATGTGAATATGTGAAAAATCAATTTACAAGTTATTGCATTGCACAAGGCATCCAAATGCAACACATTGTTCCATATACACCACATAAAAATGGTGTTGTTGAGAGAAGGAACTACACATTAAAAGAAATGGCTAATTGTATGATCCAATCTAAGGGATTAAGTATAAAGTATTGGGTGGAAGCCATTAATTGTGCAAATTATATAGTAAATCACACTCCCACAAAGGCTCTTAAAAACATAACACCAGAAGAAGCATGGAATAAACTTAAGCCAGATGTAAGTCACTTCCATGTATTTGGCAGTGTAGCATGGACTCACATTTATGATGAGAAAAGGAAAGCGTTGTATCCTAAAAGTGAGAAGTGTATATTTATTGGTTATTATAAATATGTCAAAGGTTATAGACTTCTTCAACCTCATTGTAATGAAATTATTATTGGAAGAGATGTTAAATTTGATTTAAATCTCTTGGCCTACGAGCTTGATTTGACGTTTGTGCCTTCTTTGGCCTTCGAGTCATCTTTGGTGTCTGTGCCTTATTTTGTTCTTATTTTGGTTTCTTCTTCTTCATATGATGATAGTGGGGATGAAAATATACCTCCACCTTCTCACCTTCCTCTAGATGAATCCATTGAACCTGAACCTACACTAGCACTATCGCTTCCTAAATGGGTTTGTTCAACACGAGAAACAATTGGTATATTTCCAGTGATCCTTCAAATCAACATCAGACACATTCACAGTTCCAGTGAGCTTCTTCTCTTTTTTCTCAATTTTCAGAGACTCATGGTCCAGAGACATTTGCAGAAGATTTAGGTCATCCAGATTGGGATACAATAATGAATGAAGAGTATCTCTCTTTAATGGAGAATGATACTTGGGATCTTGTACCTCTTCTGAAAGGAAGAAAACATGTCATATGAAAATGGGTCTACAGAACTAAGTATGCATCATATGGAATCATTGAAAGACACAAGGCTCAGTTAGTTTCCAAAGTGATTTCCCAAGTTGAAGGAATTGAATATAATGAAACCTTTTCCCCTATAGCCAAAATGAATTCCATCTACCTTGTTATAGCCCTTGCAACCACACACAAATGAAAGGTCCAATAGATGGATGTCAAATCCACCTTCTTGCATGGGGATCTGTGAGAATAAATCTACATGGAACAACCTCTTGGTTATGTCCAGAATGACTCCAGCCTTGTTTTCCACCTTAAGAAATATCTTTATGGTCTTAAGAAAGCTCCTCGATCTTGGTATGCCAAAATGGACATGTTTCTTCTTGATATCGACTGTCTAGTTTTCATTCTGACCTTAATGTATATACCAAGAAATTAGGAAGCCATATCATAATCCTTGTTATGTATTTTGATGACCTTATCCTCACTGGTAGTGACCCGAAACTTTTAAACCATGTGAAAACCAGCCTTAAGAAGAAATTTGATATGATAGACTTTGGATTTTTTCACTATTTCCTTGTCCTCCAAGTTTTGCAAACCAAGGAAGGAATATTTATTTCCCATTCAAAGTATGATTGTGACCTTCTTTGTTGCTTTCACATGGAAGACTCTAAACCATCCCCTTCTCCCTTATGGTCTAGAGTCAAACTTGTTTCCACCTGTAATTATCCTGAAGTCAATTCCACTTTGTACCATCAATTAGTTGGTAGCCTCTTATACTTGACTCATACCCATCTTGATATTTCCTTTGATGTTGGTCTTGTTGCCTAGTATATGCAAACACCCTATGAAATCCATTAGAAAGAAACTAAAAGGATACTCTAGTATGTTCAGAGTACAATTTATTTTGGGATACATTATAAATTAGGGGGACGCCTTTATTGGTTGGTTTCACTAATTCATATTGGGTCGGCAACCCTGATGATTGAAATTCTACTGTAGGTTATGTTTTCAACCTTAGTTCAGGACCTGTCACTTGGCACTATAAGAAACATTAAGCTATTTCTCTTTAATCAATAGAAGTAGAGTATCGAGCAACTATTAATGCAAGTCAAGAAGCCTTGTGTCTTCAACAGATCCTTTCAGAGATTGGATTCCAGGAGTAGTATCCAACCAACCTCTGGTGTGAAAATCAGAGTGCCATCAATATTTCCAAAGATACAGTTCAACACCATCATAGTAAACACATCATGCTTGATGAAGGAGCATTGTAAACGAGTCAACAAAGCAAGCGCAAAGGTGAAGGACAGCTAGAATTGTACCAACGCACGTTTTGAGAACATTTTGAATTTCCAAGGATAAAGCATTAATGAAATATCTGAAAGGATGTATTTACATTTATGTTTTGGAGATTGTAAACATATCTTGAGCGTTTCTCTCATCTGTCATATATGGAGGCATTTAATTGTAATGAATGTAAATTAGGTAGCTTTAATTCCGATTAGATAGATAAAGTTGTAAGAGGGAAAACTCTAGAAATCTCCCTCGTAGGTATTGTATTGTAATCAGTTATTCTCAATTGTAAGTTGTAGAGCAAGAGAATAGGAGATTATAAGAATAGAGACTGTAGGAATCCTATAATATGATAGTTGTTGCTATTGAACCCATGTACATATGCACTTGGATTGATATAAAGAAGCTTTGATAGAAATTCATGGTATTTTCTTTTATGCATTCTATTTACATCTTTAAACGGTATGTTTACAGTCTGTTTATATTCTATATTATGCATTTGTTTCCAATGCTTGTGTGCATATGCTCTTGATTTCATGTTGAATGTATGAAGTCTGTGAGAAGAGATTTATAAGTTTCAATTGTTTCTCTTCCTAAGAAATCCTGCAAGGAGTGCAGTGAGTGTACGCAAGAGTGTGTTGACGAAGTTGTGAGTTTTGTCTCAGAAAAGATCAGGAGAGTTACCGTTGTTCTTATACCAGCAGAAGTGTAGGTGTAGCACAAGAGCTATGCAAGGTGTGTGTAGGCCAGAGAGACTCCTAGACTTTACCAACCAAGGAGGAAGGTTGAAGAACTATTGTTGCAGAGAAGTGCACAAGGTTGGAGGCATTGGATAACCAGAGGTTATTTTGAATGTCGCAAGGAGTGCGTGCAAGAATTATTTTGATGCCTTGAATCCATAACAAAGTTCAATCTCAGAAAGGATAGAGAATGGAGAGAATTCAAGGGAAGAACGAAGTCTGAAACTCCTTCACAAAAGCTAAGTCAGAAGAAGAAGACGCCAAGGTAATTGGGTAGAAGCCTTTGAGGAGTCCGAACGAACAGTCAAAATCCTCAGAGGGAAAATCGTGAAGCTTCGTGTGCTGTTGGATCATGTAGACCAGTGGGAATATTAAGGTTGAGTTTCTTTCAACACTCGTAAGCTCAGGAGGGATAGTGGTCATTGGATATGGATCAACGAGGGTTGTTGATCGCGTGCTTGAATTCTCCATTTTGGAAGTTGGGGCATGGAAGATGTTGTGACTCAGAGTCGAGAGTGTGAACTCCCAATCCATGGAGTCCTGATAGAATTAAGACTGTCAGGTCACGAGAAGCTTAGAGCCATCGATCATGACGAGGAACCATCATGATTTCGGCTATCGGTGAAAGGTGTTGTTGCATTGCAAATCGCCGATAAGAGAAATTCCGAAGTGTCGAAATATTTAGACCCCAGGTTTTAGATAGAGGTCACATTAAGTAAAGTCAAGGGAGGAGTCAAAGGACCCGCTAGCCTTTTGAGGTTTCGGGGATTGACGAGTCAGAGGGACTCACATCAGTGTTTTTGAAGTCGCGAAACCCGAAGTACTTTAGGGTGAAGATTGTGGTAATGTCAGTTGGTCACGTGGGTAAGAGTTGGCACTTAGTGATTATTCGCACAGGCATAACTTCTAAGAAGGACCTGTGGATAAACACTTGTGTGTGAAATATTCTCGTGGGGAATCAAGGAGTCAATTAGACTTAAAGGGAGATTAAGAATGATCCTTAGACCCGAGAGGTCGATCAGAACCTGTCGAGTAGGGGTGTTGCATCAATGCTACACATGCACTTCATTATAAATCTCATTCATGATCAAGTTATTGGAGTACTCTTATTCCCTACAAAAGATCAAGTTGTAGACATCTTCACAACGACTCTTAAAGAAGCGATTTTTTCCAAACTTCGATCTATGTTAGGAGTTCAGGAAGTTGTTATTAAGGGGGGATATGATGTACTGCCTCCTTCCTTCTCCTATTGTGTCACCTTTGCAAATCCTTCAATCCTATCCCAAGATGTTCTTAAGGGGGGATGTTAGAATATTTAGACACTTCAGATTTATTTAAGATCACCTTGGTCTAATGTGTCGTTAGGTAAAAGTATGTTTCTTTAGTATGCATTTGTAGTTAGGAAATATGATGGTCACAATATGTTCCCAACATAGAGTAATCTGATGGATTGTATTCTCCTCAATATTAATGGCTACATTGATCTGTGGATTAACACCTGATTGGTTCATGATCTCTATTTAAATAGCATGGAGGGTCATTTTTCAATGATGGATTGTGAGAAACTCTTTTGTAAATCTCTCTATAATATTTTTCCTTTGCATTAATAAATTTCTCCAAGTGGCCATGTTGGTTGGGGCCATTGATATTTCCCCATCAATATTTTAACACGTCAAAGCATCGATGTGTTGATATTTGATCTGTTTGTGTGAGTGGTTACCAAAGGTGTTTGTACTATGTTGGAATACCTGTGTTGTCGAACATTGGGGCCCCACACCACATTTATTACCAACATTTGTACTAGACAGATTGGCCCTAGGAGAAATATTTTATCAGATTATTCTGCAAGGGTTCAATGCCTCCTTGGTCAAAGATAAAAAGAAGGCATTTATCTCGTACAGATTCCAATTGTCTCAATACTTTGTTAAAGATACTACACAAGAAAGACTTGAGGGTTTAAGTCATTTGGAATATAGGTTTGGGACTGGAAGATACCGCAAACATGATCCTAAAGGGTTAGTGTTGAAGTATTATGAAGAAGCGGTGGTGTTTGATAATGAGGTTTTTACAGAGAATTACCACAGTTGGGATGAAGTTATTCAAATATAATCTAAGACAAATCTTACTATTTTTAAAACAATGTGCATGGATGAGAAAGTAGAGGTCATTAATAAAACCGTTGAAGTTTATATTCAAGGAGTGGTAGCTGGGAGAGAGAATGAATAAGATATAAGAGAGGAGTAATTTAGATTGAAAGTAGAGGTTGAAAGAGCATCGCGTGATACAGAGCAAAATGGGATAGCACCAGAACTAGAAAAATAGAGAAAAGTTGAGGCAAAACTAAGAAAGAAACAAGCAGAACAAGTTGTTCAAGGGTAATTAATACAAGGAGAGGTTAGCACAGAACCAAGATTGGATAAAGGGGAGATACAAGGAGGCCAACCTGAGTTAGTGATATCAATTAATGCATTGAAATGTGTGTCTATCACAGGGATTCCTTCTCTTAACTTTGTGGACCTTACTAAGGATGGTGATGATGACGATACGGATCTGGTGAAGGTCCCAATCCTGGATGAGTCTAATCCAGAATAGGGGAGATCACTTATTCAGTCTGCAACTAGAGGGAACACCCTTAGATACCAATGATGTGGAGAAATTTCCATCACTATATGTATAGGTGTCATAGCCACTCAAATAATAAAAGGAACAAGAAAGTGATGCAGGAAAGGAGAGTGAGGAAAAAATTACAGAGTGTTAGGAACCAAATATAAAAATAGCATAAAAACCTTAGAATAAGTACTCAACGCCTTGACAAAGAGATAAATTCAGATAATAATCCTCTTCAATGGGGAAACCTCCTTATACATCATATGAATTCACAAATACAAGATGATTCCAAATGAAAATGTATCTTTGTTATATATAGGAGACTAGGAGGTACAATTACAACTAATGGACTCGAGCCGACATAAATAAAATAGCAATACTAATGTAATATGCCCCAATTAATGGGTAATGTGCCACTATTTAGGGATTAACATGTCCCTCACCTTCATACAAGTGTTGTCTGCAATGCTTGAGTAATTATGGATGCTTCTGTATAAAAGACTCATCTTCCCAAGTGGAATATTTAGAAGGTAGTTTCTTCCACTTAATGAGATACTCTGAAATGGATCTATTCCCCAGCTGGAAAATTCTTGTGTCGATGATAGATTTAGGCTCCAATATGATTTTTCCTTTCTCATCAAGTTCTGGAAATATAGTTTGAACTAGGATCTTGTCACCTATAACCTTCTTTAAACATGAAACATGGAAAACTAGGTGTACTCATGAAGATGTAGGCAGCTCCAATTTGTATGTCATAGTACCAATATTTTGCAACACCTTATAAGGGCCATAGTACTTTGGTGATAATTTATTATCCTTCTTAGCTTGCTTTAGGGGCATCTGTTTGTATGGTTGTAGTCTTAAAAATAGCAAATCACCTACTTCAAAACTTCTTTCACTACAATGTTGATATGCTTGTTGTTTCATGCGATTATGTGCCATGGTCAGGTTATCCTTTAAGAGTTGGAGAACATGTTGTTGATGCTCAATGTGATATTACATTGCTTGAAACTTATATTTTTATTTTAGAGAAGAAGTGATAGACGGTGGGTGATATCCATAGAGTGTCATAAATGGTGTCATTTTTGTTGCAATATGAAAGGAAGTGTTATACCACCATTCTACCAAGGGTAACCACTTGAAACATTGTGTTTGTTTATCAAAGATAAAGAAACGAAGGTATCCCTCCATAAATTTATTCACTGTATCAGTTTTTCCATCAAATTGAGGATGATAAGATGAGCTATGAGCCAATTGAGTACCCAAACAAGAAAATAATTTTGTCCAAAAATGTCCAGTGAAGATGCGATCTCTGTCACTTACAATAATCTTTGGGATTCAATGTAGCTTTTGAACTGTCTCCATGAATGTGGTGGCAATTGTACTGGCTTTTAAAGGATGAGAGATTCATGCACAAAAGTGTGTGTACTTGGTTAGTCTATCAACAATCACCATGATGACACTCTTTCCTTCAGACTTTGGTAACCCTGTGATGAAATCCATGGAAACATCCTCCTAGAGATGACTTGGGATGGCTAATGGTTGTAAAAGACCTGGGGTATGAAATCCATGGAAACCTCCTCCTAGAGCAGACTTGGGATGGCTAATGGTTTTAAAATACCTGGGGTATTAATTGTTTCCACCTTATTTTGTTGGAAAACCAAACATTCTGCCACAAACCTTTGAACATCAGTTTTAAGGTCATCCCAAAAAAATCCTTCTTGACCCTATGATAGGTTTTCAAAAATCTTGAGTGCCCTCCTATCGGAGAGGTGTGCAATTCTAAAAGTACCTTTTATTTGAGTTGGGAGTTCTTACATAAATATAAGCGATATATGTACCATAGTGAATCATTTTTCCATGTAAATGTATTCGATGCACTGGAATCTTGTTGCAACATTTGAATGAGAGTCCATACTTTTTCTTCATTCTTACATTCATCCCTTGCTTCTATTATCCAATCAAGTTGGATGATTGATATAGCACAGAGAAATGCCTCAACATGTTCATCCTTTCTTGAGAGTGCATCTGCCACAACATTTTTCTTCCCTTTTTTTGTAGATGATTTTAAAATCATAACCCAACATCGTGGTTGCCCATTTTTGTTGTTCTTTTGAAGATAGTATTTGTTCCAAGAAGTATTTAAGATTGTCATGATATGTTTTAACCTTGAAGTGCCTACCTATTAGGTAAAGGTTCCATTGCTTCAATGCATGTAGTATTTCCATCATTTCCTTCTCATAAATGGGTTTTCATAAGTCCTTTCCCTTTATTTTCTGACTTTCAAAAGCAAGGGGCCTTCCTTATTGTATTAGAACATCATGAATGTCATTTCCTAAGGCATCACATTCCACAATAAAGGTTTTTGTGAAGTCTGGTGTGGTCAGGACATGAGATTTTCACATCGCCTCTTTAAGTTGTTCAAAAGCTTGAGTTTCCTATGGATTCCATCAAAAAGAATCCTTCTTAGTTAATGTTGTTAAAGGTGTTTCTATTCTTCCATAGTTCCGAACAAACTTGTGGTAGTAACATGTCAAACCCAAAAATCCTCTAATATTCTTCAATGTTTTGGGAATTGATCAGTTCATCATGGCATTAATATTGTTAGGGTATACCTTGACACCTTCATGAGATACAATATGGCCCAAATAATCTACCTCCTTCACCCCAAAGAAACATTTGGATGGTTTCGCATATAGTTGTTTCTCCTTTAGTAGTTGTAGCACATTGTCAACATGTCGAACATGATCCTCCCAAGACTTTCTATAGATTAGTATATCGTCAAAAAATACTAACACAAATTTTCGAAGGAAGGGCTTGAAAATAGAATTCATCAACCCTTGGAATGTGGAAGGTGCATCCGTAAGGCCAAAAGGCATGACCAAAAATTCATAATGGCCTTCATGAGTTCAGAATGTTGTTTTTGGGATATCTGCTACCTTAATTATAATTTGATGATACCCTGAATGGAGATCCAAATTTGTGAGGTAGATTGCTCCATGTAGTTAATATAACAATTCATCAATGACGGGAATGGGAAACTTATCTTTAATGGTGATCTTGTTGAGCTCTCTATAATCTCGACACATACGCCATCAACCCTCTTTCTTGAGTATCATTACCACCAGTGTAAAGTAAGAACTTTGTCTAGGTCTAATAATTCCATCCTCTAACATTTCTTCAACCATATGCTCAATTTCACTCTTATGGTCATAAGGGTATATGTAAGGCCTGATTTTACAAGGAACACTCCCGGGAATTAGGTGAATAGTATGATCATGATTGCAAGTGGGTGGAAGAACTCTGGGAATATCTTCAAATAATTTGGAATTATTATCAATTATCCCTTGGAGATCTAGGGTAATAGATGGCTTGGATGTTTGAACATCTAGTGAGCATAGTTGTACAATTACACCCTGATTCCCATTTTTCAATAATTTTGTCGAACCATTTGAGCTTATCACCTTAATGGGTTTCCTTGTGAGACCCCTTAACTCAATCTCCTTTCCTTCCAATGAAAATTTCATGAAAATTTATTGAAAATTAAAATCCATTGTTCCCAATGATTGTAACCATTGGACTCCTAGTACAACATCAACACCACCCATGGGTATATAAATCATTGGAATATTCATTACATATTCCCCCATAGTAAGATTGATCTTATGGCATTTTCCTGAGCAATTGATAGTTCCTCCATTGGAAATCATTACTTGAAAGTTTGGCGTTGGATATATAAAGAAATTGAGAGCTTTGGCTAATTTATTGTGAATAAAATTATGAGTACTACCAGAATCAATTAAGACTATTACTTTTTTTCTTTTTGATATATCCTTCAATATTGAGGGTTTGAGGAGTGTTAATTTCAGCCAATGCATTACATGATATGTTGGGAGTCAACTCTTCAGAATAAATATCTTCTACATTTTCATCTTGAGATGGTTCTTGTTCTTGTTCTTGTTCTTTTTCTTCTTCCTCTTCACAATCTATGTAGAATAATTTCTTCTCACCACACTTATGTCCCTTACTGAACTTGTTGTCACAATTAAATCATAAACCTTTTTGCTTTTACTTCCTCCAATTGCTGAGGTGTCAACCTTGTAGGTTGAGGTTGTTTATAAGAAAGAAAATTATTCTCTCGATAGATGTTATGAGTGGTCCTTCTAGTAGCCATAGCCATATTTTTACTTTCAACATTTCTCGCCACCCTGAATGAATTCTCCAATCATTTGGGTTCCCAAAGGAGAACCTCGTGTTGATTGTTATCCTTTAAAGTTCCTATGAATACATCAATTAGGTGCTCATTTGGAATATATGTTACCTTTATATTCAATATTTGTAAATTCTCAATGTGCTCCGCAATTGAACCCTTTTTCTTGAGATTTATCAATTGGTTGAACAAGGTATTGCTCCTTGTATCCTTATAGTGTGCTATCATTTCTTCTGTGAAAATTGTCCAAGTGACAAGTGATTTGCGAGAAAAAAGCCATTGATACCACAAAAATTGATTGGGTTCTAAATATAAAGACGTAATTCGTACCTTTTGTGTGTGGCATATCATGTACATCAAATAACTGCTCCATCTGGAGTATCCATGTGATTGGATCCTTGCCATCAAACTTCCTCATATCAATCTTAGGAAAGTGGTTGGTCTTCAACCCAAAGTTGGAGTTTCTCCAGTCTTGATTCATCTTCATTTTTTCCTCATCATGAATTTCATGGGATACATTGTCACTTTCAAGTGGCCTCTCTATTAGAAAAAATTTCAATCCTTCCATGATCTCCCCTTTTAAACCATCCATCTTATTATCCATTATCACTTCCAGCTTATCTTCAGTTAAATCCATCATCCCTTGTAGTTCATATTTTGTTATTTCCTTCTTTTGTAAATAATTTATGTCCCTGTGCATTTATTCACCTTCATCAAGAGTCCAAGTAGGGTTGTCTGAAGGATTATTTGGTGTAGAATTTCCCTTTTTTGGTGGCATGTTGGCCAAGTATTATTGCAAGGTAGGAATTCCTAGTTGGCTTAGGTAGAGGTACTCATAGACAAGGGAGTGGCAGGTGCTATAGCTCTCTGATATACATGTGGGGTCTAACAATAGTACTCAGCCCAATATCTCAGGGCACTAACTAAGGAGGATTGAACATGCCCTTAGCCATACTATCCAACTAACCAAGTACTAGAGAGTGATCTCCCCGAGTGTTGTTCTTGGTGTACTATAGCAACAAGACGACCAAAAGGTTTACTCGGTAAGTGTCAGGATTCTAGGGGGTCTCCCAATACACTAGGTACATGGGAGCTCATATCTGTAGTAGTGATGTCTGATATGCAACCATTCAAAAGGGGCCTTCTGATATACTCTAGGTACGTGGAAGAATCATGTAATCCCCGGGTTGTAGCGCTGACTAGTAATGACAACTCCTACATTTAGAGATGTCATAACACATATATACCTAAAAAAAAACCTATGTTTCTCTCAAATTTATGTGATACTCCTTTTATCCCACTTTATTCTACTTTTTGAATCACCGCAATTGGATCTTCTAGTCAAAAGAATGCAATTTTTCAAAAATAAATGCACCTTTTAAACCTTGATTTGGAGGTTGTTATACTAGTTGATCTTTCTTATGTTGTATCTTTACAATATTGGCCCTTCTAGGTCTAAAATTCCATTATATAGTTCTCTTATATGTCCTCTCTTCAATGTCACAGGTCTGATCAAAATTGGATGTGCCAAGTGGAAGTTATGGTGACTTCCCCACACCTTGATGATTTTTTTTCCTTCCCATAAGAGCGTACTTGTAAAGCATGCCAAGCACACAATATATGATATATTATTCTGAAACTTTCACCATAAATACTAAGGAATGTCCATTATCCAATGCAACTTGTCTCACTTAATTTGGATACTCATTGAAGAAGATATCATTATTTTACCTGGAACACCTATTTGAGACTAGATAATAGGACTAATCAACTACCCTATATTACACAAG
Organism: Picea sitchensis; assembly: GCA_010110895.2. Taxonomy (NCBI): domain Eukaryota; kingdom Viridiplantae; phylum Streptophyta; class Pinopsida; order Pinales; family Pinaceae; genus Picea; species Picea sitchensis. The sequence goes on along the minus strand of SNQJ01S0011343.1, from coordinate 173,418 downwards.
GTGTATCTCCAAAATTAGGATGACCCAAAAGCTGGAATTTTTACCACCAATACCTTGTTAATTCCTATGAATAGTCATCGATATTCATAGTATGAAGCATCACAGAAAAAAAAAATTACAGTGAAAAATTTGTGATGACTAAATTCAGGATGATTCAGGAACCTAATCTTCCATGGGATATATCTCCGAAAGTATAAATCCCCAGAAGATGATATTTTGACCAAAAGTAATTTTATCCGTATACTAAATATCCCCCCAAGGAATTCCTTCTGAAACATCCAAGAAAAAAGTTATATCAGAAATTCCAAGGTGTCTCAAATGCAGCAGTGAAACCCCAAGACTTTGAGCTCTAAATACCAAATGTTAGGAACCAAATATAACAATAGCATAAAAACCTTAGAGTAAGTAATCAACACCTTGAAAAAGAGATAAATTTATATAAGAAGCCTTATCGATGGGGCAACCTCCTTATACATCATATGAATTCACAAATAAAATATGATTCCAAATGAAAAGGTCTCCTTGGTATATATAGGAGACTAGGAGGTACAATTACAACTAATGGACCCAAGTTGACATAAATAAAACAACAATACTAATGTAATATGCCCCAATTAAGGGGTAATGAGCTATTATTTAGGGCTTAACATAGAGGACACAACACATGAGCATAAAAAAATTGAAATAGAAAGAGAGCTTGAACAACATCGGGAAAATACTACAGATGAAAGTAGGCAAGCGAAAGGACAAACCATTGCTCCAACAAATGAGAAAATAATTGTCGATCCATCCAATATCTCTTTGCTTAAGGATGGAACACAATAGGCAGTGTCATCTAAAAATAAAACATATGATACATCATCCCCAGGTCAAATTACTAATACGTCTATATGAGAAGGAGTTGAGCACACTAGCAAAATAAATCAGTTCCTTGAAGAGACAAGCACTAAGAAAATGATAGATAATGAAGTGGAGGACATAAGAAAATAGGTGGTAGAAATAGAGAAGGTAAAAACCCCTATCTTAGAGCACTTTCACACCCCAGGAAGCACGGGAAATATGTTGGCATAGGGTGACCAGCTGATACCAAATCCCTTAGAGGAATTAGTTGATATCAAGTAAATAGTCTATGACAGGAAGAGAAAGTTGTTGGTAAAAATAACACGGAGGAAGAGAAAACTAACTTTAGACATTGATGTGATTCTGACCTCTTAGGAGACCTTGTTCAATGCCAAGAAAGCTAAATTTAGTGAATTTTTAGGAGCACAAATGGCCATATCTCATGCCATAATTAACATAGTGAAATACTATTAAAGAGAGAATGATTCCATGAGGAAATAATTAGAGTCTCTTAGGCATTAAGCAAATTATTACAAGGATACCACATAGGCAATGTTGATCCCGAGGACAGATTTATTGGAGGTGTATGAAAAATATAGGTTGGTTAGAGATGCCTTTATGGAAAATTTTATAGGATACCAAGAAGAAACTCTGGTGTGCATAGTAGCACACAAGGAAATACTGAAATGGGTTGAAAGAGTGCATAGGACCTTGAATCAGATTGAGTATATTAGATCAATTTAGAAAGGTTAAGGAGAAGATGATCATGGCATCAAAATTATCACCAATGGCAGCATGGCTAGAATACAAAATATTGGGTTCAATATGTTGTTTAACCAAAGAAAATAATGCAGGAAATATGGGATGAATGCCTCAAGAACTAGGAGACAATTGATGAGGTAATGGAAAAAATTTAATTCCCCAAGTTCGGGTTGCTCGAAGATTTTCAGGACATCGACGATATAATGAAGTATCACATAGATAGTGACTAGAGGTATGATTTGGATGTTCATATGTTGACCAATATGGAATGGGGACAAATAAAAAGATGCATGGGAGACATGATCAAGACAGTCGTTATCTTGGAACGATGGATTGCCAATGTGGACAAGTATGTACAATGCACTAGGGATATGAGAGAGATACTCAATGCACCTATGGATCAACATTACTTCCCTTACATGCACACATGTAAGGATCTCTTATCTAAGTGAGTTGAATATGACAAGGCACATTAAATAGATCATTCACCTCATGCATGAGAAACAACTTGGAGAGAGCATGTTGATTAGTTCACATTACTTTTGAATTTGCTTAAAACATCTTTAGTATTATTTTTAGACATTTTATATGTTAATAGATAAGAGAACCGATCATGCACACCAGGTCAATGGTTCTTGTAAGAAATATTTTGGATTAGCAAAGGAGGAAATTATTTTCCAAGTTTAATTCAGAAGCTTGGAAGGAGACAAGGTAAATTTACTGAATCTGTGCATCCTTTCTCATGAGTGTATTTTTCTGCAATTTGATTGAATGCCACAGGTGTCTAGTAATATTTTAATCGCTTTTCAATTATCTCAATTGATTAATAATTTTATGGGTAAATTTTGGTGAAACGTAAGATTATTTGATAATTAGTTTTATGTTATGTGAATTTTGAAAAGTATAGAACTATTTATTTCTTATCTTGCATTGTATATATTTTTGCATGCATGTTAGTTAATCCTATTTTCTTAAGTAGTATCTGGTAACTGGTAATATTCCCTTGGTATTATTGCTCAAGAAATTTAGATATCCATAAATGGGTATATGTTTGCATTAAATATCATAACAAAAGGAAAATGGTGTAGAAGGAGACATATTTTAATATTACATGATGATGTCAGGAAGGGTATGCAGATATATCTGCCAGAGCTATGGATGCTCGCTAATAGCGAAGCAGGGTCTATGATATCAAGGTGACTTTGTTGGGGCTATGGATTCTCACCAGAAACAAAGAAACACTAGAAGAAGGTTTCAAGTGCTTAGAGGTTGGAAACTTTACTTTCTCCTATCAGTGGTGATAGTCTATCTAGTTTTGTCTATCTTTAAGTTCCCATAGCTAGATATGGTTGATAGTTCCTTGGATTATATGTATAAAAATTTATAAATGGATTTTGGGTTTTTATCTCAGATCGGAGTCTACTCCTGAAACTTCTATATCATTATGTCTAAGGTAAAAGTCTGAGATTTTATATTCTCCCAACGAATCTCCATTTGTTGAGACCTAAACACACCCTTTGAAATATTAGTCATTTCAACGGGTACCACTTTATTTTTTTATTCTTTATTATTAGTTTAGCTTGTTTACGCTTTGTTTTATGTATTTCTCTATGATCCCTCTCAGTCGTTTGTGTTTCAAGATTGAAAAATATTTTCCTATATAGAAGAGAACATCTAACTTCCTAAGTTAAGTAGAAGGGGGGTCGGGACTTACGAATTTATGAAAAAAAAGACAAAAACAAATCCCATGAGAATCTTGTTTTCCCCGATATTGGTAGGCACTTGGTTGGAACCATTAGAACATTGGGGGTCGGCAAGACCTTTTAACAAAATTTTGGAGAAAGGTGGGAAATCTTGTCGATTTTCGATGAGGTTCGTTCATCGGCATCGACCGATATATATTGTGGAATATAAAGGAATCCTAAATATTGTCGATGTCGATCGAGCTGCAGGAACATAAATGATTCCCATCCATCTGATACAAACACTTGATTAATAGTGATGGTCGATGGATAAGACAGGATTCGTTTGATTTTCATAAACCAAAGATCCACGCCATTTGTTAGACACGAGTTTCATACTTCCATGTCATCTGCCAAGTGGACTTTCATACAAGCCACATCACCTACCACATCACTAAATATGTCTCACCCCTTGCCACATCATACTACCGTGTCACTTGCCACGATAGCTAACACATCACACAATATGTTAGATCTATACGATTTTCTCGGTTGTCATCGGTGATCAGGGGGTTTTAATTGTATGCGAGACACACCAACACTTCATTTCACCGATGTCGATGAGCACACCGGTCATTAGTGAGTTCATATTAAACATTTTAATTGGTTAGAATAAATTCTTTTCACCGATGGTAGATGTTCTATTAGTGTTGGCCAATCCTCTTTCGAAGAAAAAAAAAACTATGCACTCACGCTTATTTTTGTCGATGGTCAATCACCACGAAATCACTCTCGATTGAGATCATTCATCTCACGATGTATTTTAATCTCTTATGTTGAAAATTTTGGTGTAAGATTCATTGCACAAAGGTTCCATACCTATGAGTCACCCTTGTACATGGTTGCATCATCACACCCCCTGACCAGTCATACCTTGCCACCTCAACCTCTATAATTTCATCTGAAATTTTAGTTGACACATCATATGCCACATCATGGTAAGGGTCCATGTGTCTTGACACATCACCATTCGAAAATAGTCAACGTGTGCCAATGGGAAAGGTGGTTATTATATAAAAAAAATTGTCGAATTTGATGACAAAAGTTGGAATAAAGACGGCTTGAAAGGGTCGATGGCCTCAAATAATTGATCCCCAATTACGTAAGACACTACGCACCAAAATGACCTTTTTTTGAACTCACAGATGAAATAAATAACATGTGTTTGCGTCGCCATACGATAGAAGGATTTAATTTCAAGAGTGGCACGTAAATGGGTGCATTTAAACTTAAATATCTGCGCAATCCCATTGTACTTTGTCTTTTGTGGTTAGATTTGACTACTAGAGAACTAGAATATATGTGCATAACTGATTTCATTCGGTATTGTTTCTATTGATTGTGTGAAGAAGAGCCTATGCAGTGAAAATATTCTACGTTGGTATCTTTGTTGACTCACAAAATCTTGTGTTTTATAAATGGTAAGCTCTAACTGTTATCAAGTACACATTTAACGTGAGTAATTATTGTGGATCCTAGGAAATGCAAATGAATTATGGCATGATAATTGTTCATTTTGCAAGAAAATTCCACCTCAAGGGAGTGTCTCTCAGTAGTCTCTAAAGATGCCCAAAAGGAAAGGCACCCACCTCAACAAAGCATCAAACCTTACACCCACCGAAGGGGTGGAACAGGCACCAAAGTAGAATCTATAATTCTGTTTCTACTAAAGAAGGTCTTTATCTAGCCATCGTAATACAAGGATATAGAGCCAAACACTAGAACCAAGGTATTGCTTCACTCTTGGAATGAATTATTTAACAAATTAAATCATTCTGACTACCCAGAGTTCACAGCTCACAACAACGCAAATATTAGATCCATGGATGACCAAGTTTTCCCCAACATCGGTCATTCTTTGCTACACATAGTATCTGTTAGGTCCCCTATTCTACCCTATATAGAATATTTGGAATGGATCATAAGTCATAGTGATGTTGTAAAATGTTCCATCAGTGAAGAACAAGGAAAGTGCGTTGGAATTTTCCTACCGACAGAAGTTAGAAAATATTACAAGCTTTGGGAGCCAAAATCCAGATTAAATAATGACTTTGTGGTAGATTTCCATGTGAATTATGATGTGATAAATTTGATGGTGTATTGGTGGAAGGAAGATAAGAATTTCATCAATTGGACCTCGAGATGGTATGGTATGACAAATTTGAGAGAACCCTACATGTATTTAATGGTCCTACTTTGTTGACTATATGGTGAGAAGGATTGGTCAAGGTTCACTAAGGTCTATATGACACTAGCATACACCATAGAAATGTCAAGAGGTGTGTTCAACTTGGGTGCCATCATAGCGAAGAAAATAAACACAAGAATACATCAAGTGCAGAATCTTGAACCGGGTGAAGTACCTTCATTCTACATGGCTTCTTACCTTTTATATGTGGTATGTGAAATGAATGTATTTTCATAAATTAATTTGAGTTGGCATGTGTCTAAACTTATTGTACATGTGTACTTTAGTATCTTATGGAAGAATATATATAATAATTCATATTCTATGATCTGTGATTATTCTTATCCAAACTATATTTCATTATTTTTCGTCAAGAATGTCCAAGGATTTCCAAACAAGCCAAGAATATGATCTCACTTATTGGAAATTGGTATCTTGAAGAGAAATGCACTTGCTTTAGGATTTTTGGAGCCACTGAGTCCCCACATTTATTACCAGCCTATGTACCAAACAGTTTGGCCCTAGGATAAATCTCTTATCAAACTATTCTGCAAGGGTTCAATGCCTCCTTGGTCAAAGATAAAAAGAGAGAATTTATCCCATATGGATTCCAATTGGGTCATTACTTTGTTAAATATATCGCACATGAAAGACAGGAGGGTTTAAGTCATTTGAAATACAAGTTTGGGACTGGAAGATACCACAAACATGATCCTAAAGGGTTATTGTTGAATCATTATGAACAAGTAGCAATGTATTAGCCTTATGATCTTGACAAGTTCGATGATGATTTTTTTTAAAGAGAATTCCCACAGTTGGGATGAAATCATTCAAAGAAAATCTCAGCCAAACCTTACTATTTTTAAAACCATGTCCATGGATGAGAAAGTAGAGCTCATTAATAAAATCATTGAAGTTGTTGTCCAAGGAGTGGTATCTGAGAGATAGAATGAATAATCTAGAAGAGAAGAGGAAGTTACATTGAAAGCAAAGGCCAAACATGCATTCCATGAGGCAGATCAAAATAGGATAGCATAAGACCTAGAAAAACATAGAAAATTTGAGGAAGAACTAAGAAAATAAGATGTAGAACAGGTTGTTCAAGGGGAATTAATACAAGGAGAGGTCAGCATAGAACTAGGATAGGATAAATGGGAGATAAAAGGAGGCCAACCATAGTCAGTGATATCAATCTAAGTGTTGAATGATATTCATGCCACAAGGATTCCTTTTCATAACATTTTGGACCTTACTAAGGATGATGATGATGATGATATGGATACAGTGAAGATCCTAGTCCTGGATGAGTCTAATATGACTAGGAGAGCTCACTTTTAGTCATCTGCAACAAAAGTGAACACCCTTAGATACCAATGATGTGGAGAAAGTTCCAGCACTAGGTGTAGAGGTGCCATTGTCACTCAAAGAAGAAAAGGCTCAAGAAATTGATGCAGGAAAGGAGAGTGAGGAACAAAATACAGATGACATAACACCTAAGTAGGAAAAAACTAAAACAGAAAGAGATCTTAAACAACATTAGGAAAATACTACATATGAAAGTAGGAGAGTGGAAGGAAGGACCATTGCTCCAACAAATGAGGAAATAATTGTCAATTTGTCCACTACCTCTTTTCCCAAGGATGGAACACAGCAAGAAGTGTCAGCTGAGAATAAACCAAATGATACATCATCCTTAGATCAAATTACCGATATATCTAGAGTAGAAGTAATTGATAACAATAGAAAAAAATACCAATTCCCTGAAGATCCAATAGTCGAGCAAATGACAGATAAGGAAGTGGAGGAGTTGGGAAAGTAGGTGGCAGCAATAGAGAAGGAAAAAAAACATGTCCTAGATAACTTTCACACCCCAAGAAGCATGGGAAATATGTTGGCATGGGGTGACCAGTCGATACCATATCCATTAGATGAAGTAGCTAATATTGAGTCAATATTCTATGACAGGAAGAGGTAGTTGCTGGTAAAAATAACACAAAGGAAGAGAAAACTAAATTTAGACAACACTATGAGTATGACCTCTAAGGAGACCTTGCTCAATGCCAAGAAAGATAAATTTAGTTAATTGATAGGAGCACTAATGTTTATATCTCATGCCACAATTAAAAAATCCAAAGCAAATGAAAGAGAGGTTAATGCCATGAGGAAGGAATCAGAGTCTCTTAGGCATCAAGCAAATTATTACAAGGATACCACACAGGTAGTGTTGATCCTGAGGGCATATTTATTGGAAGTTTATGGAAAATATAGGTTGTTTAGAGATGCCTTTATGGAAAATATTATAATATACCAAGAAGAAACTATGTTTTGTGCAATAGCACACAAGGAAATGCTTAAATGGGATGAAAGAATGCATAGGACCTTGAATAAGATTGAGTATATAAAAGAAATTCAGAAAGGTCAAGGAGAAAAAGAGCATGACATCAGAATTATCATTGATGATAGCATGGATAAAATACAGATGGAAATCAAATATTGGGTTTAGTTTTTTATTGAACCAAAGAAAATAATGCAGGAAAGATGGGATGAATTCCTTAGGAGTTGGGATAAAATTGATGAGGTAATGAGAAAAATTCAATTCCCCAAGTTTGAGTCACCCGAATATTTTCAAGACATCGATGATATAATGAAGAATCACATAGATAATGACCAGAGGTTTGGTTTATATGTTCGTAGGATGACCAATTCTGAACGGGGACAAATCAAAATATTCATGAGAGACACAATAAAGACAACTACCAATTTTGAATGTGTCACTGCCAATGTGGGCAAGTATGTACAGTGCACTAGGGATATGAGAGATATATTGAGTGCACTTATGGATTAGCATCGATTCCTTTACATGCACACATATGAGGTAATTTTCTCCCAGTGGGTCGAGTATGACAAGTCGCATCTAATACATCAGTCACCTCATTCATGAGAAACAACATGGAGAGAACATGTAGATTGTTCACATTACTTTTTGAATTTGCTTAAAATAGATTTAGTACTATTTTTAGACATTCTAACTTTTAATAAATGAGATAATCGGCCATGCACATGGGCTCAATGGTTTTTGTAAGAATTTTTTTGGATTAGAAGAGGAGGAAATTATTTTCCAAGTTTAATTGAGAAGATCGGAAGGAGCCAAGGCGAATTTCACAAATTTGTGCATGCTTTCTCATGAGTGGATTTTTATGCAATTTGATTTAATGCTATAGCCTAGTAATATTTTAATCGCTTTTTAGTTATCTCAATTGATTAAGATTTTTCTGTGTAAAGTTTTGTGAAACGTAATATTATTTGATAATTAGTTTTATGTTATGTGAACTTTGAAAAGTATAGAACTATTTCTTACTTATCTTTCCTCGTATACATTTATGCATGCATGTTAGTTAATCTCATTTTTATTAAGTACTATATGGTAATTGATAATATTCCCTTGGTATTATTGCTCGATAAATTTAGATTTAGATATTACTTACTCATCGCTGCTAAGGGTTATCTTGAGCACAGATTTCCTGAAAAAATATTTTATTTTATCTTTCATTTTTCTCCTCTCTCATAATATAGAAACAAAACATAAGAACCAAAAAATATAATCAAGTAGCATAAAGAAATAATTCAAAATAAACAAATCAGTAAATCTCATCGAATAGTTGGTGGGCCATTAATACAGAGGATTGCACTATACCAAATGGGGAAGAGTCTTATTGGGCCTCATCTTTGGGTGTGATCACTCATTTTGAGTTAAAGGGAATCCAATCCCCTCAACAAAGTTGGTGATAGAAGGAGTTCCTAATGCATGGTAATCCATAAAAACATCCCACATAAAGTAAATCCATAGCCTAAAGATAATCCTACTTCCAGTACCTCACCTTAGATTGAGGAAAGTTCTGGATCTCATCTTAAAATCCCATATGCAATATCTCACAAGGAATTTAATGATTTTAGGAGAATCACCAGAGCATACACTAGACAAATATGAACATTACCCATAACTCCATTACTTCCTCGAAGAAGAAGAACAGTAAGACTCGTTGTGTCCATTGTTGAACATAATTTCGTACATACGGTCGAAGACATAGTGGATTTTGCCTTAATTGAAATAGAACATACCTTTGTATTAATCCCTAACATGCCAACAGTTACTCTTCCTACAAGTACTTAGTCTAAAACCAAAGAAAAATCTGAATCAGAAGAAGAACAATCTGAGTCAAAAGTTCGAGACTGCGAATTAAATTCCATGGGTGATAATAATGAAGATGATCACCGAGAAAATAACCAACCATGGTTGGCCAAAGATGAGATATGCATTGGATTTTATCGGTCATCTACATATCTTACCAAGGCATCTAGATAATTTACTACCAAATTTTGATCCTAAAACATCTGGATTGTCGGAATATCGCATTAAAAAGTTTATTCTTGCCAACTGATTAATTAATGTACAACATGAGGATGTAGTCTGCCGAATTTTTCCTTAAACCTTTGAAAAATCATCTTCCACTTGGTATTTTAATCTCCATGTTGATTCCATAACCAATTGGACCAAATTCGAAAATGATTTCTTAAGGAAGTTTACAGACGAAACCACAATTGGGGCTCTAATGGCTAAATTGTTCACCGCCAATATGGGCCAAGTTATTGCACAATTGTTACTTTGATCAAAGGAAAGGTTAATGGAAGGTAAAATTGGCGTAACGAAGGTTATCCTGTCACTGTCACATCAATAGGATGCATCTTTCTATTTAGGGTTGATGGCCTAGGGGAGACGTCCTCGGTGACCTGGGGGTTTGAGAAGGCAAGGTTAATATGTCTTGTGAAAATGTCCCCTCTCACAAGTCACATTGATCAGAAATTCTCGGGGTTTAAACCAATGAAGTAGTGAAGTATCAAGATTTACCTACCTAGAACAAAGCAACAATAAAATATATCTTTCTCAAGTACAACTTGTTGTCAGTACTTCATAAAACCATGGACTTTTTCAATAAAATCAATGGCTGATATAATGATGAAGCAAACAGAAATTTGTAGCAGTAATATTTATATGACAATAACTTCACAATAAGTGCCTTAAAATGGCTTCAAAATGACCAAGAATAATCACTTATTAACATCAAAATACTAGCATTTTTCATAATCAAGTAAGGTAGTGCATTAATAAAAAATTTCAATTGATTTTAGATTATTTTAGTGACACATACCATGATACCCAGACTCATAACCTCATGGAGCAAGACCCACTGTTGTTGAAGGACTAGGTCAATGGGATGGATGTTGTTTTTGCTGACAAGGTGAAGGAATTGAAGAAGAAATTTGGGCCCTCTAGGGCCAGGCTTCAAGTCAATATGGCTCTCAGTACTCCATGTCTAGGACCTATGGGCCTCGAGACATAATCTCCTTAGTTATCCCTAGGCTAGGGGATAACATCTTGCTCCAACTCAGGGACATGTGTTCACCATAGAGTGCATGAGAACCTCAGCATATCTGGAATGACCTGTGACCTGCTTGATCTCAATAAAATATTATTAGTAATCATTTGGGGTGGTGATATCACCCCTAGCTCATATATGGTACAGCAAATGAAAGCAAGCATATATACAAATGGAAATACAACTACTCTAGCATGAAATGCAGATGGTATATGCAATGAATGAAAATGACTACCTACTTACCTCTACTTACTTGTCGGTTGAATGATAGGTGTAGTCAAATAGCTAGTGAAACCATCCTATAAATGCCTCATAGTACATGCCTATATTCTTGATCATAAACCAAAACAATGACAAGTTAAGCACAAAAATAACATGAGTTAGCAAATGTATGGCATCATCAGAAACCTTAAATTTTAGCTCATGGAGGCGAGAGGGAGGGACAAAATCATGCCAATTCATACTCTCATGAGAGTGCTCAATCCGTCTCAGAACAAGATCGTGAAAATTCAAAGGTTCAAAAGACTGACTCAAAGAGTCTGAAGGTTGGCCACCTTGGAAGTCTTCACAATCTGAGGTCTAGGAAGGAAATAGCAAGAACCTAGAGGATGACTGACAAGTTCTTAAGGGAAGGTTGAAAGAATGAGATGATAGAATTATTCTTGAGGTATTTAACCTACCCTTGAATTATAGGGTTTACCTCAGAGGGAACTTAATACAAAGGATATACTTCCCAAATACACCTTTAATGACCTAGCAAGATAAGATAGTTGAAGGGAGTTGGAAAACATTATCATGAGGATCCTTCTCTAGGAAAATGATGTCCTTACCTCTATCAATATTTGAGCACAACGGTGGTTGATAATCTTATTCATGGAATAAATCCAAGCGATCATAGGAATAATCATCGAAATCTTCAATGTATTGACCGAAAATAACTAGGAGAATATAACACCAAGTCATCCTTAGGTGTCTGAAAAAGGTTTGTAATCATACCATCCCCTTGTTTCCAATTGTCAAAATCAGTAATGTCACATGATAGTTGTAAAGGAAACTTTTGGAAATGATCCTCAATGTCGTAAATGGGATCCCCATCATATCCAATCACATCCCATTTACGCTTCCCGACATGTATGAATTCATTAATGTTATCAACAAATTCATCATCTTCGTCATAGCATGAAGGGGTTAAAACATCCAACACTTCTTCACTTTCCACATCATAAGGTTAAGAATCATTAAAAATTTGGAAATGGAAACGACTCACCTTGCTTACTTCTTCTTGTGCAAGAGCTTCAAGTATTTGGATAACTTCATCAAAAGGAAGACTTGCTTCTACATCTTCAATTGTACAACAAAGAGGATCTACCTTGCCTGAAGATTCCATTTCTCCTTCACTTTCCGAATCATAGAATAAGGTATTATCAAAATATTGAAAATAAAAGTGACTAACCTCATCCTCTTCTTCTTGTGTAGGAGGAATAGGCTCGTGGATGGCTTCATCAGAGGGAGGAGCACATATCGATACTTCATCATCGTGTTTAGGTTCCCTCTCCTCAACCATGTCTTCATTATTATTGGCAGAAAAATTAGTAATCATTTTCTCCTCCTTGTGGGACTGGAAAACCTCTTCAATATCCTTTCCCTTAGCCTCTTGTTGGTTGATGGTTTGTTCCCCTTATTTTTGGAAATCAGAAGTAAAGGTCTCAAGGGAAACTAATCTCTCCAAACTAAGAGTGTCTAGGGTAAAGAGGTGTCTTACTTGGGACAAGGAGATATTTTCCTTTATTCTTGTAGCCATGTTGTGGGCTTCATCTAGCGTTCTTGGGAACTTTTTACTGAGGGGAAACCCTAGATGCACTAAGAGTGCATTGGTATAGAGATGAATATCATACTTGTCTTCAAGACGATGGCTTCTAGGAATTCGATATAGTATGTCCTCAAACCTATCTTGGAAGTGTCTGACAGATTCACTCTTAGTTTGCTTTATATGCTCAAGTATTTTTAGTAGTACGGGACTGTCTTCCAACTGAATACCCTATCTTAAGCAAAAGGTTACTTCCAATTGTTCCATAGTTGTGATGCTAGCATCGGGGAGGTTGTCATACCACTTCCTAGCATTGGCATGAAGAGTGAAAGAGAAGAGTTTCATTGCCAAATCTTCAGCATCGTCACTGATAGGGTGGAATACAAATAAATCCCAGAAATCACTCATGTGATAGTAGGCTCTTTCCCCATCACTACCAATGAATCTAAGGAGCCAATTTTCATACTTAGGGGGCATTTGCCTAGGGTATCCCAAAATTTTACTCATGTCCAAGGGTTTAAAGTTTCTCATGTCCCATTGAGAAGTCATGGTTGGTTTCGTCATTAGTGGAGTCGCTAGATAATTTTCTTGAAATTATCAAAGGGGTGAGAGGATCACCCTTAGTGGAGTCGCCAGGTAAGCTTTGAAAAGTAAAGGGTTTTGAGGAAAGGCTTACCGAAAAGTGTAGTCTTTGAGGAGAATTGACTCAGTGTTCCCTAGCAATGATGCCAAAATGTTATCGCACAATTTGTACTTTGATCAAAGGAAAGGTTAATGGAAGGGAAAATTGGTGTAATTGAGGTTATCCTATCATTTTCACCTCAATAGGATGCCTCTTTCTATTTAGGGTTGATGGTCTAGGGGAGACATCCCCGGTGACCTGGGGGTTTGCGAAGGCAAGTTTAATATTTCTTGTGAAAATTCCCCCTCTCACAAGTCACACTGATCGAGTAGTCTCGGGGTTTTAACCAATGAAGTAGTGAAGTATCAAGATGTACCTTCCTAGAACAAAGCAACAAGAAAATATATCTTTCGCAAGTACAACTTGTTGTTAGTACTTCATAAAACCACAGACATTGTCAATAAAAGAAATGGTTGATATAATGGTGAAGAAAATAGAAATTTGTAGCGGAAATATTTATAAGACAATAACTTCACAATAAGTGCCTTAAAATGGCTTCAAAATGACCAAGAATAATCACTTATTAACATCAAAATACTAGCATTTGTCAGAAGCAAGTAAGGCAGTGCATTAATCAACTTTTTCAATTGTTTTTAGATGATTTTAGTTCTGCAAAATATGGTTGTAGCTTACTTTAATAACAGCAGCAACAAAGTTAGTAGATTAGGCTATTCTAATGTTAGGAGTGGTTAGTAGAAGGCTTAAGGTATGGGTTTTGATAGTTTTTTTTGTCAAATCACTCAATAAAAAGTCTTAAATTAGTGCCTTTAGGGTAAATGGAGTCTTTTAAGTAGAAAAAAATCTTGAAGTAAAAGATGATAGTAAGAGAACTAAAGACAAGAGAGGTCAATAGTTGAAGTGTTGCTAACCCAAGGCTTCAACTACCAAACCCTAGGGGGGGAATAGCTACTAGGGTGTAGGTAACCCTAGGCCCTAGTATTTTTCCTCCTTATTTATCTCAAGTATGAAGTAAATGATGGATTAGATGAAGAAAAATGTGCTAGGGTGTTGCAATGGCAAGGCCCTTAGCAAAAGCTTCAAGAAAATTGGCTTCTTGGAAAAATCTAGTAGGTGAAAGATCTTAAGGAAAGGACAATAACATGTGCTTAGCCTCCTAGGGTTTTAAACTAGAAATTTCATAATCTGAATGTAAATTCAATATAAAGATAACTATAACCATTCAATGAAGAAGAATTGCATAAATCTTACTTACATTCATCAAGAACCGTCAAGCCAATACCCTAGTTGAACACTTCCACCAAGAAAATTTCCAAAATAATCGAAAACAAGCCTCCTTCAACAAGTGCACACTAAATTCCATTAATGTAATAGCAAATAGGTCACAAATTTCAGACCTCACCAAGTGTGAGAGAAAGATGATCTAAAATACAAGGGCAAAAAACCTTATTTATATAGTTTCAATGACCATAATTAGGTCAAAAAGGCTGAGATGGCCAGTTTACATGTAATATCCAGTTTTTTAAATAAATGACATAATAAAACCCTAAATCAAGAAGAAAAGGTGACGTCGTGCCCTTTTAGGGTGATGTTGGGCCCTTTTATGGAAACGTTAGGCCTCCTAAGGATTCTGGATCAAACCACACATGCCACTTGGCACACAATTGCCTCCAAAGTGTCCAAAATGTTGGGTGGCATCATGGGTCACATGGGTGACTTCATGGGCCTTTCCAGGCCTACTTCATAGTGAGAAGGGAAAGACCCCCCTAGGTCCAGGCCTGTCAGGATGTCTCCAGTGGAACATCCTCCTCTCTCTCTTGTGCAAACGTATGATCTATCTCTACCTCCGGCTAGCGTCTCAGCATCCATCTGGTGGGATTTTAGCCCTATGGAGGTCCAAACGAATCATCTCCCCATGTGTACCTATCAGTTGGGTGTGGCCCTGCAATAACAACAAGTACACCCTCTTTTGGTTATTTATCTATCCATCTGAGTTTGTATCCTTATCTTGAGTGACCCACGATTCATGTCTACTTGGGGTTCCAACAAAGCCTCTAAAACTATTGGCCCTCCTGGTAAACCAGAAAGAAACGCAATGCATGGAGTGCACTACATAGTCTCACCCGAGATAGTCTTAATGGGTCGTTGCAATACTCATGTGTTTGCAGCCCAGGATTGAGTGGAGATCTGAGAAATGTGCGTTGAGAGTTTTACTTTAACTTATTAACGCAATATTTTTTTATTCATGATTATGCATGGAATATAATCAACTCATTCATTTAGCATCTCAACAACTACTGAAGATAGTAAGAAACAGATGCATTCAATCACATAACATAGGCTTTACCGTGGTTCACCCCCTTATGGGCTACGTCCACAAAGATCTGGCTCTCAAGGTCTTTTATTATAGCAGTTCCAAAACTACAACAACGTGCACTTTACAACTTTTCTCAGTCGGGTCGAGATCTATTGTGAGGTGGACTAGATCACACCAGGCTCCACAACCTATTATATAACCCTCAAGATCCACCCTCCTTACTCCACTCCAGCTCAATAGCTTACAAAATTAGGTCGTATAGCAAAATATTACAACTAGCTATCAAAATAGGACTCCTCCCCTAGACTCTCTATATCTCCTCCGACTCTGGTCTCTACTTCCCTGTTAGCCCTTTCTATGAGACCTGGGTATCCATATTTATACTTTTTTGGCTTGCCAGCCATTACAATGTATTGCAAAAACCCTAACCCTAACATAGTTAGTTCTTCCATGCATGTGTGCGTGTTTCTCTTCCTTCTATATGTCACTTCCCTCATGCATGCCTTCTTTCCCAAAACAACCTTTCTTTCTGCTTTGTTCTGCTTCCAACATGCCCCCAACACTGACATGTGGCTCTTCTGGAGCCACCTAACCTTTGTGTGCTTCATTGTTCTCCCTGGTGATCGCTTGGAACTTATCCCTGAGCTTTGTTTCTTGTGTTTGAGTCTACGCAGTCTTCTCCTTGAGTGTGTTTACTGTTTTTACTACAATCACATCATTGATCAACCCTGCACACTCTACCTTGGTATGTGCCATATATGTCTTAGCTTCCTCTGCCTGTGCAATGACCTCTGTTACTCTCTCCTGAAGCAGTTCCATTTGAGCCCGACTCTCCTTTCTCTGTGTTTGCGCAGTGGTGATTTATGCTTGTAGTCTCTTCATATCTTTCGTCCCTTCGACACACTCTGTGATGGACATTGTCTTCTTCCTTTGCTTGAGGACTTGGATAGTTGTGCTTATCCTTTCTTCTTCCTTTTACCATCGCTGGACTTATTGATCCTCTTCTAGCTTTGTCCATAGTTGTGCTTCTTTGTCAAACAGGTCAGTCGCTACGTGGACCTGTCGTTCTATCTCCTGTAACTGCTTTTTTTCCTCATGCTTCCTTTGCTCTCTTGCCTCCTGTGGAGTGATAGGTTTGAGATACTCATGAAGATTCTCGATCTCCTACTGATATTGATCGATTGTCTATGCAATCTAATCAATCTTCTCTGTTGCTGTGATTTTGGCCCTCTGCGTGGTCTTTGCAATCTTCTCATAAGCTCCGACCACTTTTTGTTCCAATACATTCATGCGTTCCCTCTTCTTCGGTATCGATCTTGGCCTTCTCATATATCAATTCCAGCTTGTCCCATTTATCCTTTACCTATTGTAATTCGACCATGTCTGTGCATGCACGAGATTGTATCTCATGGGTAACACTAACCTGTAGTTTATATAGAGCCTTGGATGGTATCCGTGGCAATACCAATTGTAATTAACCTAATTCCTTTAGGGGTGTCTTCCCCACGATCTCATCCATGTGCAGCATGCTAGGTGTAATGTGAAACATTGCACTCAACTGCAGTATTGTGTGGATTGTATCCCGCTCACTTGCTTCAGTTTCTCCTCCTATCTGTGATGTTGATGGCCCTGTTACTATGTTGTTGTCAGTTGCCTACGCTTCTCCGATCTGCTTGATGAGTTTTCGCATGTTTACCATCTCTTCTTTCATTCTGTTCCTGTGGCGTGCAACATTCTCAAAATCCTCGAATGTGCGATCCTGGACCATTTGGGCTACCATTTCTGCATCATCCTCTGTGATTGTATATTCTGGAGGTGTCCTATGCACCTTCATCTTCTTGCACGCACACATTGTCTGAGTAGTTGGTCTCTTAGTCGGGTTTGGTTCTTGTGGATTGGGACTTGGTATAGTCCCCTGCACTGCCTCGACCTATTTCTGGTGTACTTGGGGCAGTTGTGTATTACTCTACTTCCCCTTATGGGTTCCTACCTTAGATATCCTCCCTTTTGTCTACTTTGTCTTGGCCTAGTCCGTCTTTGGTTTCTTGGGAATTGTGACTTCCTGGGGTTGTGTCTCTTCCTTCCTTTCCTCCTCGGTATTTGTATTTTCCTACCTTGCCTCCTCTTCCTCTACCCCTGCAGGTATGTCTCGAGTGAGGACTGGAATCCTCCAATCGTCTTCCCAATCCTTGATAGCCATTTCTATGTCACCCTCCATGATGAAACATAACCATTTGTTGGTTATTTATCTATCTTTCTGAGTTTATATCCTTATCTTGACTAACCCAAGGTTCACGTCTACTTGGGGTTCCAACAAATCCTCTAAAACTATCGACCCTCCTGGTAAACCAGAAGGCAATTCAACTCACGGAGTGCACTATGCAGTCTCACCCGAGATAGTCCTAATGGGTGGTTGCAATACTAATGTGTTTTCATCCCAAGATTGAGTGGAGATTTAAGAAATGTGTGTTGAGAGTTCTATTTTAACTTATTAACACAATAAACTGTTATTCACGATTATGCATGGAATATAATCAACTCATTCATTTAGCATCTCAACAACTACTGAAGATAGTAAGAAACACATGAATTCAATCACATAACACATTTTTTACCGTGGTTCACCCCCTCCTGAGCTACATCCACAAAGATCTAGCTCTCAATCTATTTTATTATAGCGGTTCCAAAATCACAGCATCATGTGCTTTACAAATTTTCTCAGTCGGGTCGATATCTATTGTGAGGCGGACTAGATTGCACCAAGCTCCTCAGCTAGATCTAACCCTCAATATCCACCCTCCTTACTCCGCTCCATCTCAACAACTTACAAAATTAGGTCGTATAGAAAAATACTACAACTAGCTATCAAAACAGGACTCCTCCCCTAGACTCTCTATATCCCATCTGACTATGGTCTCTACTTCCCTGTTATCCCTTTCTATGAGACCTAGGTATCTATATTTATACATTTATGGCTCGCCAACCATTACAATGTATTTCAAAAACCCTAACCCTAATGTCATTAGGTATTCCATGCATGTACGCGTGTTTCTCTTTCTTCCAGTTGTTGCTTCCCTCGTGCATCCTTTCTTTCCCAAACTAGCCTTTCTTTCTACTTTAGCCTGCTTCCAACACCCTCCATGGGATCATAATTCACAGGGATCATATCAATGTCAATCACATCTAATAATAAAGTTATTTAAACATGTGCATGAAACCCCCTTTCCCAGACAAGTGCTAAAAGACGTTATGATATTATACAAGCCAGATTTGGAGGGGACATTAGGATGTCTTATTGGGATAGTTCTCATTGGACATTGGATGTTTCCAGATGAAGACAAATCCAAGCCATGTAAGTGGATGAGGTGGTAAGGGATGTCTGGGCAATTGGTGAAGTGATGACAGGGGAATGTATGACTTACATGTGGGTGCCTCTGAAGAGGGTGAGTTTCACCTTGTCATGGATACAAATGTTTCCAAGCCCATTCAATTACTTTTATATTTTTTATCTTATTGCTTTTTATTTCAAGATACTAGTTAGGGGACACTACCATGGCGTGGTGACTAGTGGTGACAATGTTACCCATAATCATTTCACAAAGATGAGAAGGTTGGCTCGTGATGAGACCCCCTTTCTCTTGGCTATGCCACTAAGAGCCACTACCCTGGCGTGGTGACCAGCTGAATGGTAGTTTCATACCGCTACATGCCCATGGACCTAATAGGTTGGCTCATGATGAGACCCCCTATCCTCCAACTAGGTATTGATTTTATTATTTTATGGGTCCCTTTGTTTCTTGTTGAGAATCCCTTTATTGCTTTCTCGGGGATCCCTGGGAGAAGCATATGAAGTTTTTGTTCTTTTGTCTTTTATCCTTTTCTAGCTTCTTTTACCCTCTGGACCTTTGGCCCCTTCTTCCCACAAGGTAAGGTACAACCCTTTTCTATATTGGAAAACCCAATGCTTGAACCAATGTATGGGATGGATGAGAGGGGAAAATATGAGAGGGATGAGAGGGAACCATTTCCATGTTTTTTAAAAGAGTTGACAAACATACTAGCATAAAATTTTGAGGAAGCTAAGACCATTGAATTTCATATGAAAGGGTGCAAAGGAAGCCAAATTTCCCTAGGAAAGAAGGAAACACAACATCCTAAAAGGGGCCTTTTGTTGACCTAACCACAAGGGAAATAAGTTGATCAAAACAATGAAAAAGATAACATTGACATGGAAAGTCTACAAATAATGATTAAGAAGTTGTTGAATGAGATAATAGGCATGAAAATAAGTATATGGGAAGGTGCATCTAACCAAAGGCCTTATAGACCTTTTTTCAAAATACCTCCTTCTTTTAAAGTCATAGAACCTCCCCAATATAATTTAAATATTGATTTAGGATATGTAGCCTCAGACTCTTTATATAGTTGTCACTAGAAAAATCACTCTAAAAATAATTGTTCTCAATGGATAAATGTCATGAATCTGATGGTCAATTTTTTCTTAGATGGATGTGATTTAACTGATCAAATGAATGGCTCATCATCTATCACTCCAAAAGAAGAATACAATGAACAACTGGAAGAGACAACTACGGTATTATGGGATGTAAATCATATGATGCATGGGGTAAACTTCACTGAAGAACAAGAATTGGTAGATGAAACTTCGGTTGTTGAAATAAATAGCAAAGGACTTGTCTCTCAAACCCATCCAAACATAGAACAAGCTCCTAAGAAAGCATGGAACTCAACCCCCTTAACAAAACATACCCTTGTGCTCAGCTCTATCCCTAAAACTACAAATCAGGAATCAAAAAAATTAGAGTATAACATAGTAGAGGACCTAAGGAAGATGAAATCCAACATTTCTATTATGTGTTTTTGTAGGATCCCTCAGTAAGAAAACATGTTACTTCAAGCATTAAAGGATGAACAAAACCAAGGGAAATAAATGGGAGGGTGGATCAAATCTCTAAGGAAAGTCTTCAACTGGTTTTCGGGTAGTGGAGTATAGAAGAAGATTTAAATGGAACTCTTTTAGGAGCTCACCATGGGTCCTTTTTAATCCCATAGGGATAGACTGTTTTATAAAACATCCTCTACTTCAAAAAACTTTTCGTTCATTTTTTATTTTCTCTCTGGAATGATTAGACTTTTCAATTAATATATGAGTCTTGGGTTCCCCCAGATATCCATCAGACAACCATTTTATCAACTGGGATGGATATTTGTTATCATTTTTATCCCAAACATCTTTCATGGCCTAATTTTCACAACTAGCATAATGTACAGTTTTGACTCATAACATGAGCAGGTCCATCACTTATTTAGCGAAATATATGGAGATATTTTGCACATATTGTTTTGGATTATGTATCTAGAAGTTGTTTTTATGTATATGAGTTTCAAAAAGTCTCTGGACTTGGTAACAGACAAAATATATGGGAACATGTATTATTCAAAATGTAAATTTTCTTTCTTCTTGAAATAGAATTTAAGCTTTTTTTCCAAGGGGAAAAAAAGGATGAAGAGAACCAAATAGTGAACCCCAATCAAAACATAAATAGAATAACTTCAGTGGAAACTAAGAAGTCAAAAGTTAATTCAGCATCCACAGATAAGAAATCTAAGCTATCCATTCCCCCTTTCCTATTGGCATTTGAAATCTTCAATAGGAATCTGTACAACTATCTAGTTGATTCAAGGGAATCATCAAATGTTATGCCCTACCCTGTTTGCAAAAAAATAAATGCAACCCCCCTTAAAAGTGCAACACATATTATACAACTAGATAGATCAGAGGTGAAAGTTATTGGGGAATTAAAACATGACATGGTTCAGATTGCTTCCAACCCCAAGATCCACCAAATTATTGATATTGTAGTTGTGAATTTCTCAGAATCATATGAAATTCTACTATGTCATGAATGATCGCACAAACTCCAGGAGTATTTTGATTTTGACTAGTCTCACTTATGGTTTCCTTGGAATAAGAATCCCAATGTGATATGAATTGACTAAGAGAAGTACTTAAAACACATCGTCACTAATTTGGAGGCTCCCAATGATCCATATTCATCCTAATTTTCCATCCTAGGAAACTTTTCTTGTGACTCCCATTTTTGAAATTTTACATCCTATGTATTTGAAATTCCATTCACACAGAAATCAAAGTTGTTGCAAGAAAATTAGACAATAACAAAAAATTACAGTAACCCAAATCATTTTTTTGCAGTTAGTACATTAAAGAATGAGGATGAAAATTCAAGCATAGACACTGAGAAAAGAGTACCTCATGTCCCATCTGAAATATGGACTCTCTTTTTTTCTGGATCCAAATCACAATAAAGGGTTGGGTCCAAGTGCATTTTCATTGATCCAATTAGTAAGAGTAGTTTTTTATCACGCAGTCTTGAATTTGAATGTACCAATAACATTGTTGAATACAATTCATTAAAGAGCTCATTGTTTTCAGGGACTTAGAAATAATTGTTAGACAAGTCAAGAACACTATACACTATAACTCACCACACCTTAGGAACTATCAGCAACAAGTGCATAGGCTAGTGGATAACTTTCTAGCATTCAATATTATTGTTACTCCCCAATGTAAGAATTCACTTGTTGAATCCTTAGCTACAGTAGCATCAAGGTTGTCCCCCTTGGAAGATTATGAGGCTTCTAGGTTCACTATAGAGTTGTTATGCAAACCATCAATCCCTGAAAATATCGCCAACTGGAAAGTGTTTGAGGGTGATGAGCATATCATAGCCTTTTTAACAAATGAATAAAACTTTAGAGATCTAGCCATCGATGGTGAAGAACTTCAAGAAATACTTGTTGAACAAGAGAATGGATAATTTTAAATAGAAAGGGATACAATAGTTGAAAGACTTAAGCTCCACACAATGTTCAAAGTGGTAATTAACTTAGAAAACTTGTTTGATTTGCAAGAGAAATTCAAGAATCCCTAAAATGTGAAAACATACAGTTTTAGTCTCACTTATGAAGTTGTAAATCTAGGGACTATCGAAAGTCCTAGAAACATTAAGCTTAGGAGATCTATATCTGCCAACGAAAAGAAATCTTACCTCAAACTATTTAAAGAGTATCAGGATATTTTTGCATGGTCGTATCACGATCTAAAAACTTATGACACAAGGATCATCCAAAACATGATACCTCTTAGGAATGATGCTAATAATTTTCAAAAAAAAAAAATTGTGGAAATTCCACCCATCCCTAGAACCTTTGATGAAAAAGGAGCTTAAAAATTGTTGGATGCCAAGATCATCTTCTAGGTGAGACATTCTTCCTGGCTAGATAACTTGGTACCAGTGAAGAAGAAGTCAGGAGAAATCCGCCTATGCATGGATTTTCATAATATAAACAAAGCATTAGAAAAATATAACTATATGATGCCTCCCATGGAACAATTATTACAAATTGTTTATGGATATGATATGTTCTCACTTCTAGACAGTTTTTTTCAAGATATAACGAGGTCCTAGTTTCATAAGAAGATCGTTTGAAAACTACTTTCCAAACTAAATGGGGAACCTTTGCATATAAACACATGCCTTTTAATATTATTAATGTGGGGGCCATGTTTCATAGAGACATGGATGTTTCCTTTAGGGGATTAATAAATAAGTTTGTAGTAGTATATTTGGATGATGTTATAATATATTCAAAGAACATATTAGACCATATTGATCACTTGAACCAAATCTTTGAAAGATGCAGGAAATACAGTGTTTCTCTTCATCCAAAAAAAAACTATCTTTGGTGTAACCGAGGGGAAACTCTTGGGCCATATCATCCCTAAGGATGGCATTAACATTGATCCTAGGAATGTTAAAGTAATTTTTAAACTTAATCTTCCACATAATAAGAAATCCATGCAGTCTTTCTTCGGAAAGATCAATTTCATTAGAAACAGTATTCATGATTTCTCTAAAACAATCAAACCATTACAGAAAATGATATGCAAAGATGCAGAATTTAAATGGAAGAGAAGGAATATTTTGATAAAATCAAGACTGCTTTTTCTCAAGCACTAGTATTATGCAACCTAGACTTTAGTAATGATTTCTTCCTATATACGGCCTCTAGTTAGTCTTTAGCAGCAATCCTAAAACAAAAATATGATGAGAAAAATGAGGCCCTTATTTTGTTCATGAGCACAAATCTACATGGGCTAAAGATGAATTATCTCTCTATCGACAAAGAAGCTTATCGTGTGTACAAAGAAGTCAAACATTTCCACTATTACATCCTCAATAATCACACTAAAGTTATAGTACCCCACCCTATTGTGAGTTCACTATTCACGCAATGAGAAATGGGTGGAAGGAGAGGAAATTGGATGACTCTCATCCAAGAATTTGACCTCGAAATTAAACCAGCAAAAATAGTTAGAGTTTAAGGTTTATGCAAATTGGCCATGGAGTCCCAAGACTAGGGCTAGATGAGTCTGGGTGGGATAATGAACTATCCTTATGGTGTATTGAAGTGCTTTACATCCCACCAAGTAATGACTCATGGTACTAAAATCTCTCTTCTTTTCTCCATCATGACAGCTACCTAGAACATTTAAATCCTAAGGAGAGGAGATCCATTCGATTGAAATTTTCCCAGCATCGCCTCATTAACTCTATATTATTCCAAAAACATTATGATGGATTTTTTCTTATATGTCATGAGAAGGAAGACGCAAAGAAGGTGTTGAAATATTTGCATGATGGCCCAGCAAATGGGCACTTTGTGGGAGATACCACAACTCATAAAATCCTAAGAGTAGGTTACTACTAGTCAACCTTGTTTAGGGATGCACATACACATCTAAGTGTATATTTTATCAGGTCCTATGAGGCTGGAAACTAAGGTCTAATTTTACCTTAGTTTGTCTCTAAGTTCCAACTCTGTGGTTGTCCCTTGCTATTGTTTTAGGAAAGCAAACAGTCACCAACTTTTAGCTCAATAATTTGATGGTTAAGTGTCCTTTTGAGGTGCCCGTGCAAGTGTTTTATTTACTCAATGTTAGCACATGAAATATACATCAAAACAAATAACACTAACTCTATATCTTTTAACTTTAAAATTTTGATCTACACTTCTAAGCATGCATGAAATTGGTGCATTTGTTTTTGGTCAACATGACCCTGGGAAAAACCCCCCATGGGAAAAACCAGTTCGGAGCAGACAGATAGAAGGCCTCAAATCAAGATGTACAACATAGGAAACATATACAAGTGAACCTGGTACAATAGCAACCACTCTCGGATGCCTTGGAGTTCCTTGAAGACCTCCCCACAATCCTTGTGAAGTAAGGCACCCCTTGCCTTGTTGTTCCTTTCTTCCTTTTCTTTCCTTTGTCTTTATCTGGATTCCTTTTCTTTGAATTTTCTCTTGCTTGATATTTTATCTTTCCTTGCCTTTGTCTTGCCCTTTGTAGTATCTCCGTCCTCTCAAGAAAACCTCCCACAAGATGATGGTGTGCCCCTCTCCTCAAGTGTGACCCCTCCTCATGCAAAACTCCAAATGGTGCACCCTCCTTTACCCTTACGCCCTCTAAGCTCTAGAGTGCACCTAAGCAAGTGAAGTAAGTATCTCTATGGAATAGGAACCTTCGACAATCTAGAGGAAAGATTCTTCCTCTCAATATTGTGCCTCTCCTCCTAGAAAATGTGTCCCTCCTCCATGGAATGCGCATCCAACAAGAACTATGTTCCCTCACTCAAGTATGCTCCCTCTACTCTCTAGAGTGAGCCTCTCAACCAAGAATGAACCTATACCACAAGATGGAAGAGACCTTCTCTCCTATATGTGCACCCTCTCCACAATATGTGTGCCTCCAAGGGGACCACTTTCCAAGGTACCCAAATCTCAACACTCCCTCTAACCGAGGAAAGTGCTCGTCACCACCAATATCATCCCTATAGTGGACATGGTTGCCTCCTAGCATATACTTGGTGAGTATGGTTGTAACTTGATCAATGAAAGTAGTCTTTGTCACAAATCTTCTCAATTTGTGTGATCTATAGATGGAAGTGTATCTCCACCTATCAAAGATCACTTAGATATTGGTATCAAACCAAAGATCTCCACCTTGGTCTCCCACCAAGGATATATACCTACTGGCATCTCTCCAATGGTCACTACTCTTGGCATCTCACCAAGACTCACTCTCTTTGCCTCTCACCATGAGTCTCCCTCTCTTGGTATCTCACCAAGATTACCTGGGTCTTGACATATCACCAAGATCCTCATCTTGGCCTCTCGCCAAGTAGCTTCCACCTGAAGTGGATCTAGAACCTGATATGCCCATCTCTATAGACAAGTGAGGATCAAGCCTGTATGGTGACCTGTCGCTCCTCCTCTTCAATCTCTGATGCTCTAAAGACCCTACACCAACCATCTGTCTCAACAACTCTGAAACTAAAGTTGTCCTGTGTGGACCAGTCACCCCTACTGAAGATGGTGTCCATGAAACCTGAGTCTGAGCTCCCTATGAATCACTAATATGATTCAGTAGGTCATCCTCAACTCGGTCTCCCCACATGATGTTGGATGGTGAAACATCTGACAAAGAACTGGTGAATTCACACTCTCTCACAAATTGTGTATCAAAATCAAGATCCTATGTTGTCGCTGCTGAAAAATATTGTTGCTTCTTATTCTTCTTGGGACATTGTCCTGCATAGTGGCCCATCTCTCCACAATAAAATCATCTCATTGTGCTCATGTCTCTCTTCTGCCTTGCTACTCTCTCATCCCCATGGTGGGGCCCCAAACTTGGGACCCTACCAACCTCCCCAATCGGTCTTCTTCTTTCCCTTTGTCCAAAGAGTAAGATCCTCATCACATTGCATTGTCTGCTACTGATGTTGTCCAGAAGCCTCTGCCAAAATTCTAGTCTCCTCCTGAACGAAGTCATCCCACATCCTCTCCCATGTGGACATGACCTCCCTGGAAACAATTACATGAACGAATGGACCCCATGGTTTGGTAAAGTTGTTTAAGGTTGTCCTCACCAGAGAATTGGGTTCTGCCACCTCTCCAACGGCTCAAAGCTCATCTTTGATCCGGGTATATCTACCAAGGAAAGAATTAACTGAATCATATTGGAGCATGTGAATGCCCTCAGTCAATCATGAAAAACCACCTTTTGGTTCTCATTAGAGCTCTGATAAATCTTACATAGAGATTCTCACATCTCATATGCTCAAGCTTTTCCAATCAAGTGGGGAATTATGTGATCTCACACTGAATTGTATATCATCCTCTTTGCCTTGTTGTTCCTCTTCATGAAATCTTCTAACAAGATGGGAGTAGTATCAGGAGGAACAGACACAGGCATCTCAACTATATCCCATAGTTTGAGGTCCTCCAAGACAAAGACAATCCTTTCCTTCCAAGGCAACTAGTTGCTAGCTCTAGGTATCATATCCTCCACACGCATCTGAGATGTTGACATGACTTCCAAACATCACTCCAACGGATGCTCCAACTGCAAAGGAATTTTGTCTCACTCCTGTCAACACAAGTGTGAAAAGAGGAAAGTGAACACAAACCTCACTCCTAGAAATATAGGTGTGAAAATAGGTCATAAAATATAGCCTCACTCATGTCCACATAGGTGTGAAAAGAGGTTGTCCACAAGTGTCAAAAATCAGCCCTGAACTGTCCACGAAAATGCTCAAAAATCAGCAAGTCTAAGCCACCATTGGCTCTGATACCATGTAGATTTTTTGAGGTCCTATGAGGCTGCAAACTAAGGTCTATCCTTGACCTTAGTTTGGATCTAAGTTTCAACCCTGTGGTTGTCCCTTTATATTTTTTTAGGACAGAAAACAGTCACCAACTTTTAGCTCAATATTTTGATGGTTAAGTGTCCTTTTGAGGTGCCCTTGCAAGTGTTTTCTTTACTCAATGTTAGCACATGAAATATACATAAAAAAAATAACACTACCTCTAGATATTTTAAATTTAAAATGTTGATCTACACTTCTAAGCATGCATGAAATTGACACATATGTTTTTGGTCAACATGACCCTAGAAAAACCCCACCATGGGGAAAACCAGTTTGGAGCAGATATATATAGAAGACCTCAAAGAAAAATGTAAAACACAGGAAACATATACAAGTGAAACTGGTACAATAGAAACCACTCTCAGATTCCTTGGCGTTCCTTGAAGACCTCCCCATAAGCCTTGTGAAGTAAGGCGCCCCTTGCCTTGGTGTGCCTTTCTTCCTTTGCTTGTCTTTGTCTTTATCCGGATACATGTGCTTTGACTTTTCTCTTGATTGATCTTTTCTCTTGCCTTGCCTTTATATTTCCCTATGTAGTATCTCCCTCCTCTCAAGAAAACCTCCCACAAGATGATGGCCTACCCCTCTCCTCAAGTGTGCCCCCTCATCATGCAAAACTCCAAATGGTGTGCCCTCCTTCACCCTTGGGCCCTCTAAGATCTAGAGTGTGCCTAAGAAAGTCAAGCAAGTCTATATATGGAATAGTAACCTCCCAAAATATAGAGGATAGCTTCCTCCTCTCAATAATGTGCCTCTCCTCCTAGCAAATGCGCCCCTCCTCCATGGAATTCGCCTCCAACAAGAACTATGTGCCCTCACTCAAGCATGCTCCCTCTACTCTCTAGAGTGAGCCTCTCCAACAAGAATGAACCTATACCACAAAATGGAATATCCCTTCTCTCCTAGATGTGCACCCTCTCCATAAGATGTGTGCCTCCTCTAGCAAATGCACCCTTCCTCATCTAGTATGTTCCCTCACAAAGGTGATGGCCAATCCTCCATGGATGACCTCTCCATGCAAGCTCAACCCAAGAAATGATTCCTCCTCAAATTGTTAAGGTCCTAACCCGCACATAGGTAGATCAATGTATTCGGATGTAATAAAGGTCAATATTAATAAAGGCCTTTCAATAAAATAGAATAAGTAGGAGCATAATAGAAACTTCCCACTTCTAGGATCTTCTCAAGGATGATTTTTTTAAAATATTCCAAGGTATAAAATAAGAGTGAGGGAGTATGTGAACCCTAGCAGGTGTGTAATAGAGGCATTTATGGTGGAGGTTTTCCCCTCTGAAGAGGCTCAGGTGGTGTGCTTTCCTAGAAATCAAAGTGTTATTTCTATTGCTATTCATACATCATTTATGTGTTATTGTGAAAATTATCTTTGGATATTTCTGTTTATTCCTATAGCATTTTCATTTTGTGCATGGCCTGCATCTGTGTCTTTAGAGTAATTATTAGAGCACTTTCCTTGGCGGAAGGTGTGGGTATTTTTTTTTTTTAGGGTAGAGGCATATTCCAACATGTCACCAAAGCCACAGAGATCCTTGTTACGTGCATAAACTTGCGGTTGGGGATTCATACATGCAGGGAAATACAAGTGGTTCTTAAGTGCACATCTATTTGGCCACCCCTTGTAACCCCTGTTGGTACATACGAGGTGGTGGCATCAAAGCTGACACTGTGTACATATTAGCTGGGCTCTGCTAGATAAACCTATGGGGTCGTCCAGTGGTTGCCTATAGTGTCACGAGGAACAACACTAGGAGATGCTCTCTAATACAGATTGTGAGTGGGTGATGCTGGGTTAAAGAGTGTGGTCTATCCTCCTTAGTTATTGGTACCACTGGCAGATGTGGTGAGTACTCTTTTGTTTGGGATTGCATATCAGGAAGTTATAATACCAGGGGAAAGCCCTTATCACATGGGAGACCCTTGAATACCTAACCATTTGGGAACATAAACAACAACAGGCAAATTAAAGCCAAGCCAAGATGTGAATGCATCTGTGTATTTAGGTTGCTAGGTAAATACTCTCATGTTCAGATTTAGAGGTTTCAATAGCACATTCCTTTGAGGACCAAGGCATAGCCCCTTGTTGCTTAAAAAAAAAAAAAAAGGCATAAATTTTTTCACCCATTATTTGGACCTATCACATTAGATTCATCCTAACCTCTGCATTTCTGCTTTTATCCATATCATTTTTTTTCTACAAAAGTTGCGGCTTGGCTCCTTCAGTTCACCCCATCATCATAGTATACCGTGGCAAGAACTAGAATCTAAGCTGTACCTCGCAATCTGGTTTCCTTGAGACCCAACAAAGTGCAACAACTTCAGTGCTACTCATTGCCTCCACGGTACCTCCACGGGCCATCGTAAATGTAGCCATCACGGTCAGCAGTAAAGGCGGGAGTCAAACCTGGAAACTAACCATCCGACGAATCATCTTTCGCATCTCTGCTTTCAAACTCAAGATCCCCTGCCACGATGCACATAAAAAGACAAAAGGTGAAACTTCTTCCCATTCCTTTTCAACCCCATCACTTTCAAAGGGACATAGCCTTTGGCAGGTGGGTGTAAACAGTTGATAAGCCTGGACCCCACTGGTGGGGCCACACAAATGGAACATTATTTCATCTCTCTGGCTTATTCACGGATGACTTGGCCAAACTCCGGTGGTGTTCTCCATCTAGATCAAAGTCATGAAATGGTAATGGAGAAAACTTCCCGTCAAGGGTATATTTCTTGGACCCAATTTTGATGAGCTTTATGAGCCTTTGACATTGACACCAACCATTTTAGGTCATTTAATAAAATTAGAGCAAATGAGGCCTGATCGGGGAGCTTCACTTGGTACATTTAGGCAGCATCGGCACCGACGGAAGGCTGGTCGCTTTCTTCGAAAATTAACTATGATGCGGCCTCGAAGAGGATCGCCGGGCCCATATCACTCAAACAAACCCTCAGTGACTTTCGGTGGAGGCTACCAAAATCTAAAGAAGCACAACAAATTGTTTCTCTCAAAACCGTAAGCCTGCTATCCAGCGCCCTGACGATGTAAACCCCACTATTCCCTCCGCCTCATTAAAAATCCAAAATTGACCATGGCTGAAATGGGCAGGCGTAATAAAAGGCCTATGTTATAATTGTGATGACAAATGTTCCCGATTACAAAGATGTAAGGAACCGGAAATCTCTTCTGGCCATCACGAGGGATATTCAGAGAGGAGATGTTGGCCTTCCACCTGCTTTGAGTCACGAGAATCTACGACATAAACCCTCCCCTCGGAGCCCTCACGGAAATTAGGACCAATCCCGACCCTCAATGCTCTCGCGACTCCCAGCGCAAACCCTCAAATTGTCCAGTTACATCAAGCATAGAAAGGTCAATGTCCACAGTTGATAGTGAACACAAATTTTATTCATCCGATATCATTGCCAGAGAGCCCATTGCACTGCATCCATCTTTGTCGAAATTTTCAAATCCTTGGTGCCAATGGGTGGTTCTATATAGAAATGTATTTGTGAAATTGTGCGTCTTCAAATAGGTGACTTCAACCTCAAATCCCATATATTTTCTATTGACATAAATGATTCGACATTTGTGTTTAAGGTGTGTTGGCTAAGAATTTAAGGTCCATTCTCATGGATTTTCTGGGAACTTATACATGCAATTTCGACCAAGGGCCAAAATGGAAATTTCAAGGCCTCACTTTGCTAGTTCCACTGAAGTCATCAGTTCTCATTGCATGGAGAATTTGCTCAAAAAGGTCATTCTGGTATCATTTCCCAACTCCATTTTATTCAAGCAGTTGAGACCCCCTCATCTAATATCCATCTCGACATGCAGTCTCTCCTCTACAAACAATAATTTATTTTTGACAATCCATAAGGACTCCCCCCTTCCCACGAAGCCTATTATCATTCCATTCCCTTTGTCCCGGGAAGCCTTCCCCCTAATATACTTCCATATCGCCACCCCCTTGCACCAAAAAATGAAATTGAAAAAATGGTCCAGAACTCGCCTTCTTTGCTGAGTCGTAGATCTAAATGCAGAGCCCTTATATCTCAGTCCCTTCCTTGCATTTTAGAAGAAAGAAAGGGTTCTTAGAATGCTGCTCCGGCTTGTGCTCTCAACAAACCTTTGCAACCATCAAGGCAAAGATTCCCCATTCTGTCATTGTTGACCTCCTCACGATGGTGTGAGTGAGCAATTCTTTGCAAACTTGATCCATGGGGCTATCATCAAATGCCGTGCCTTGAAAGTGCGGCATTCCCCCAGGGTGACCTTCCCCAGCCTCCTTGGGGAGCCACTCACGAGTTTTATTCATGCCTTTGTTGTGGGCCCTCCACCTTCCAGACCCTCATGAGACATGCATGTTTTGGCGCTGCCATCATTTTGTCTTAGTTTTTCTTTGATGATATCCTCATATATAGCAAAACATGGACATACCATCTACTCATGGATCAAGTTCTCTGCCTACTCTCTCATTTTGACTTTTCTGAAATAGTCCAAAATGTATACTTTGGTGCCTCAGTGAATACTTTAGGTCATATGGTGGGCAAAAGGGATGGTCGAGGTGGACGAAAAGTATTTGACTATGAAAGGCTGGGTAGCACCAAAGTCTCTCGAAATATTGCGTGGATTTTTTTGGCCTCATAGGGTATTATCGTAAATTCGTTAAGAACTATGGAAGATTGCAGCACCTCTGACTCTCCTCAAAGAACTCTTTCACTTGGACTCCAGCAGGTTCTCAGGATTTTCAGGCAAGGCGACCATGTGTACCACTCTGGTTCTGGCTCTTCCCAAATACAAGAGACCTTTGTGTTGGAATGTGATGCACCAAGGAAAGGAATTGGCGTTGTCCATAAAGAGGGTTAACCTTTGGCCTTCACCACTAGCAAACAATTATGCAGAAGGTCACAGACAGAGCCATTTAAAGAAAAGAAGTATTTGCGTGATTATACCGTTGAGTTAGCAAATCAAGTATCCTCTTGGGAAGTATTTCCAGAATTAAAGACTGAGACCATCAGAAACCTCAAATTGCTTTGGAACAAGCATTTCTTCGGGAACAACAAAATGGGTGACTAAGCTCTTTGGATATATGAGATCATTTACAAGAGGAAAAGACAATGTCGTGGGATGCCTTTGTCCGAGGAATATAGAGATGAGATCCTTTCTCTTTCCTTCATTGTAGATTAGGCTCCAAGTTGTCGCGGAATGACCCAAGATCCCAAAGTTTACATCCAGATCCAGCAACTGCAGCACAAGGATCCAACTCCCCTAGGGTACTCCACAGCTCGGGATGAGCTTTGATACAAGGTCTCTTGTATTTAAGTAAAACAATCCAGAAACTAGATCCACGGTGCTTCTAAGCTTCATGCTACACCGGCGGGGGCACTTTCAGGGTTCACCAAAACATATGACGAGTCAAGCGTTCTTTTTGGGGATGGTATGAAACAGGACATCCAAGTAAGTTTGTTGTTAGATGGACAAGGGTGTGTCAGTACAAAGGGAGAAGCAGTCAGGCTCCTCCGGGGAACCTTCCAAGCTGCTTTGATTCCCCCTACTATTTGGAAGGATATCTCTGGACTTTATCATGGGCTTACCCAAAATCGGAATAAATTAGTCATAATGGGTGGTGGTGGATCGCCTTTCCAATTATGCTCATTTTTGGCTCTTCCACCCATTTACTGCATTCACGATGGCTCAAATTTTCATGGACCAGGTCTTCAAGATGCATGGCATGCCACACTCTATTATTTCAGTGAGGACCCAACTTTCACAAGCAATTTTGGCAGAGTTAACAGAAACTTCTAGACCTGAATTGCATCTCAACTCCCAAACCTCATCCCAAGCGGATAGATTAAGCGAGGATTTATCCAACCAAGTGTTTGGGAAACATATCTGAGGTGCTTTGCCTCTGAAAAAACAACACGAGTGGAAATTTCGTGTTTACCCCTCGTCCAAATGGTGGGTACCTTTTTCTGTACCATCTGACCACACTCGCGCAGCTCTTGCAGAGCTGATGCTCTGGACCAAGCCACCTTGATTCTCTCATACTTATGGCGGGTACCTCAAAGGAGTCGAGCCCGATTGACCAAACCTTACGGTCTGAGAGGATAT
Organism: Picea sitchensis; assembly: GCA_010110895.2. Taxonomy (NCBI): domain Eukaryota; kingdom Viridiplantae; phylum Streptophyta; class Pinopsida; order Pinales; family Pinaceae; genus Picea; species Picea sitchensis. Next base: position 139,744 of record SNQJ01S0011343.1, on the reverse strand, counting down.
CGCCGTACATAAAGGGAACTTGGTCAGCAGCACGGGAATAGAATGAAGCTGACCAAGCCAGGATCAAAGTGCATTTCCGGGCGTCAATTTAAGGGGATCAGGTGTTTATGTGGCTGCAGCCATATAAGCAAACTTCCCTCAAAGATTCGGCCGGTTTGAAGCTAGCACCCAAATTCTATGGCCCTTACACGTTCCTCAATTGTGGGACAAAATTCATATCGATTATCCTCTGCCCGGTCAGGTTGGAAATATATCCCAATTTTCATGGTTCATGCTTGAAGAGGTGATTGGAACTAGGTGCCAAATTCAAACCAACCTTCGAGTTAGCTAAAGAAGGATCCATTTGGCTACAGCAGAAGCCGGTTTGGACTAAGCGTGAGCATCCGCGCATCGAGGAAGAACCATCAAAGGAATTACTGTCTGATTCAGAACTTAGCTCCAACATATGCCACTTGGGAACCAGGTACCATTACTTGGCCGGTTCCACATCTCAAGCCTTGAGGACAAAGGTTGTTTTAGGGGTGGACATGTTAGAGTTCCTAACCCTTCACGTAGGTAGAACAATATGTTAGGATGTAATAAAGGTCAATATTAATAAGGCCTTTCAATAAAATGGGAATAGGGAGGATATAAGAGACCTAATAGAAGATTAAACTTCTAGAAGGATCTTCCTCTAGATGCTATCTTAATAGACATATTTAGTAAAAAAAAGGGTCGAAGGTATGAAAACCATAGCTTGGAAATTATTGTAATGGGTATTTTCATTGGAGGTTCCCCCTCAAGAGGGCACATGAACATTTAGCACTGAATCAAAGTGTTATTTCTATTTGCCTGTGCATTAATATCATTGCAGTATTGTGAAGATTATCTTTGGATATTTCTTTGTTATTACATGAACACATTTTGCTGCAGCTACTTGCATATTTTATGCTCATCGTTATCTTGCACAAACCCTTATCAAGTGCGCCCTCCTCTCCTCGAGAATTTCACCCAAGATATCCTCCTCTTCTCCCTCTTTCTAATCACAGAGACAGGACAGGGTCCTCCATAAATGCACTACCCTCTTTGGCCTCCTTTGGCCCGAACCCTAAAAGATCAATGGCCCCGGATCCAAGTCTGTGATCTAATGGGTGAGATTGGATCCCTAAATCCTCATAAAACCCTCTTTCCCTTAGTTTTCTTTATGCTTGTCTATTAATTCCCCAACTCTTTCCTTAGTTTTCTTTATGTGATCTATTAATTCACCCACTTTGTGAATTAATTGTCACTTTAATGACTTAAGTGACATATTTCACTTTTGACTTAAATCTCCTAAGTCAAAGTGGAATTAGAATCATAAAGTAAAGTACAAGGGTAATAGTTTCCCCCTTTGTGTTTAGAGACTCATAAACACATGGGGACCACTTTCCAAGGTACCCAAATCTCAACACTAAGGACACGCAAGGTATGTCAGCTAAGTGTTGGTAAAGAAAAAAGAGCCTCCATAATTTTACATGTAATGATTTCCAGAAATTTTGAGCAATGGGGGATAGATGTCATAGGAGAAGTCAACCCAAATTATTCCAAACATCACAAGTACATATTGGTTGTAATATATTGCTCCACCCAATGGTCCAAACTCATTCCCCTTACCCGAATTAATGAAAAAGTAGTCATCCAGTTCCCAGAACGACGCCTAATTACCAAATTTTGGGTACCATCCATGATCGTGTTTGGAAACGTTTCTTACTTCTCCTCTACTCTCCTAACTAAATTTTCACTACATAAAGGGAATATATTAAGGTATTCTGCTAACTATTACCCAAAGGTAAATGGTTTAACAAAATATATGAACAAAAATATGAGTAGGATCCTGAAGAAAATAGTCACTGAAAATCACAAGAATTGGCACAATACTCTACACAGTGTGCTTTGAGATAATAGGGTAACCCCTAAAGAATCCCTAGGGAATTCCCCATACTTTCTTGTTTATGGGTAGGAATCCATATTGCTTACAAACATATACCTTCCATATTTGCATCTCTCCCATGCCTCTAGAGGTCAATCTCTTTCAAACATGTTGCAACGTATTGACACACTTCTTATGCTTGAAGAGGAAAGGGAAAGGGATAGAAAAAAATTCATAGCCCATCAACAATTGGTAAAGAGATTGTTTGAAAAACACAAAGATGGGATAAAAATTTTAATGTAGGGAATCTGGTTTTTAAATGGGATAAGGTTAGTGCGCCTAAAGGAAGACATTCTGAGTTTCAAAATTTATGGTTGGGTCCTTATCTGGTAGCTGAGAAAATTGGAGCAATAACGTATCGATTGCAAAACCTAGGGGGTGAACTAGATTCTCTCCCTATAAATGGCCATAGATTAAAAGTATTATTTACCTAGTTGCTCAGGGTAAGTGGATTTGTACCATAGGGTTCATTATGCTATGATTTTGTTTTTCTTCATTTTAGTTTTGTTTAGTGGTATGTTTTTATTTTCTTTTTTTTGTTTTTGGTTAGAGTTTTTTGCTAAGTCGTGAAATAATGTTGATTCTTAGCTCTTGGTGGGTCATGGAGAGGCAAGTATTCTTATCCCATAACTTGATTATTTGAAGCGGAAGTAAGGGAATTCATCCCATGAAATATTTGAATCTAGAAACTTTTTACACTTTTGTATGCATATTATTTGAGGATTGAACATATTGTTTAATTTGTGGTTCAGAAGTTTTGAAGGGAATAATGGAAATGAAGGAGAGTATGGACTATATCTTTCAAAAAAAATAATAAGGATATCACATCTCCTTAGTGAGATTCTCTACAAAATCCTAGGTATTGGGCACCTTCTTCGAAGAAATAGATATCCTCCTCCTTGGATCATTTGTATTCCTACAAATGTCCTTGCCAAAAGATATCCATAAATGGTTACATGTTTGCAATAAACATCATAAAAGAAAGGGAAAATGGTGTAGGAGGAGACATATTTTAATAAATACATGATGATGTCAATAAGGGTATCCAAATATATTCGTCGAAGCTACGGATGCTCACTAGGAGTGGAGCAAGGTCTGTGATATCGGGGGTTGGGGCTATGGACACCCACTGGAAGTAGAGAAACACAAAAAGAAGGTTTCAAGTGCTTATAGGTTGGAAACTTTGTTTTCTCCTATCAATGGTGATATTCTATCTAGTTTTTTCTATTAAGCATGGATCGTTGGTTCAAGGTAAAGATGTCAGAAGTCAGGAAAGTACACATAGCCATACATGGTTGATTTTTCACTAGATTATATGTATACAGATTTATAAATGGATTTTGTGTTTTTATCTCAGATCAAATTCTTCTCCTGAAACTACTATGTCATTATGCATAATGTAAAATTATGAGATTCTAGTTTCACCCAGTGAATTTCCATTTGTTGATACCTCAACACACCCTCTGAAATATCATGAATTTCAATGGGTACCACTTTCCCTTTTCATCTCCTTTATTATTAGTTTATCTTGCTTGCACTTTGTTTTATGTATTTCTCTCTAATCCCTCTCAGTCATTTGTGCTTCAAGCTTGAAAAATATTTTCCCAGATAGAATATCATATCTAACTTCCTAAGTTGAGTAAAAGGGGGGTCATGACTTAATAATTTATATGAAAAATACAAAAAAAATCGTAATAAGAATCTTGTTTTCCTCGGTCTCGATAGGCTCTTGGTCGGCACCATTAGCAAATCGGGGGTCGGCAATACCTTTTAACACAATTTTGGAGAAGGGTGAGAAATATTTCCAATCACTGATGAGGTTCTATCATCAGTGTCAGATAATATATATTATAGAATATAAAGGAATCCTAAATATTATCGACATTGATCGAGTCGCAGGAACATAAACGATTCTCAGTCGTCTAATGCAAACACTTGATGAATCTTGACCGCCAGTGGATAAGACAGGATTTGATTGATTTTGATAAACCAATGATCCACATCATTTATTATACATGAGTTTCATACTACCACACCACCTACCATGTGGAATTCCATACCAACCACACCGGATGCCATGTCACTTGCCACATCACTAATTATGTCTCACCCCTTGCCACATCAAACTACCATGTCACTTGCCATATAGCTAATAAATCACACAATATGTTAGATCTATATAATTTTCTTAGTTTTCATCAGTGATTGAAGGGTTTTGTTTGTATGTGTGATACATGAACACTTCACTTTCGTCAATGTCAATGAGAAAATTGGTCATCAGGGAGTTTAGCTTAAATTTTTCAAGTGGTTAGAAGAAAATATTTTCACCGATCGTCAATGTTCTATTGGCATCGACCGACTCTATTGTTGGTGTATTTAATCGTGTTATTAAAACATCCAATACATCAATTGTCAACCTTGGGTAATTCTTTTATTTCAAGTTTATCATGTAATGTATATTCATGCAACAACCCTTAGCTAACACTATCCTGAAACTTGAAGAACAAAATCTCACCAATCAAACTTGCATGGGAATGAAGACAAACCAATGTTAACTAAATTAAGTCCTTGCATATACCAAATTAAAGGCATACTACTGTGAATTTAATCAAACCACTCTTGCTAAAAAAGGAATTAATACGTAAAAGGAACAATCCACGCTTTTACTAAAACCGAAATAAGTTCACTTATAACAGAAACAATTCTTCTACTTTTCTAGTGTAAAATGAAGTACTGCATAATAACATCAATTGAATAAAAACACTTTCTTGTTAATCATTTAAAACCTTACACACTGACTGTAATTAAAATCAATCCTCACTACAGGTATGAAATCAATCCTCTCTTGCATTGGAATAAAAAAAAACACTTGTTGGAAATGAAATCAGTCCTTTTTTGTGTTGGAATAAGAAACACACTTTTTGGAAATGAAGTCAATCCTCTCTTGCATTGGAATAAGAAACACACTACTTAAAATAGATCACACTGTAACAGTAATGCTAGAGACAAAATTGAAACCAAATTACATTCAAGTTACAGCACTTTGAATCTGCACTAAAACACTCAAAATAAATCTGAATGACAATAACAACAAAGAAAATCCTTGCGAGAGAAACAAAGTAAATCTATCGACTAATACAGTGGCAGAAAACCTGCTAAAGAGGAGGGCCCTTCCTCCTTAGAAAGGGATGGAAAAGATACAAGAACTACAACTTAATTGCACATAAAATTTAACCACAAACTTGCCAGGTCTTTATTACTCAGAAATCGAGAGGTGCATATACAAATGTTGTTCTTCATCAGCTAAGCCGATTGTTCTTTTTCCCAAAACCCAGACTAACTCGGGAGAAAATATGCTCTTCCTATTAAAACTCCCTCATCTATGTAATATTGGAATATTGACAATTACAAACAGCCTTGAGAATCTTTCGATTCTCAAGTTGTTCAGTGTTGTCTTAGTTAAGAAGATACAATATTTCTTGTAACTGATTACAACTACATGATTACTTGATTAGAGATTTCACCCACTGAAATATCCTATTATTCAATATGGTGACTCAAACTTATGATATATAATAATTGTGACTCAAGAATAGCCACGTCACTAAAGGGAACCAGTCATTTCCACAAGGGTTCATGAGTCAATGACTTAATCAGCATCAACATGGTGATCTCTGAATAGCGTCGGAATTGTTAAGAGTAGTGGCATCTCAAAGTAACAACATTATGGAGTAACAACATATGTAGAGTAACAGTGTCTCACAGTAGCATCACCTTAGAGTAGCAGCACCTGTGATGTAACAGCATCTCGGAGTAGCATCATTCTGGAGTAGTAATACTTGTATCAATAGATACTTTTGCAAGGATTCTTAACACTTTATTAGTAATCACCCAAAATAGACATTATCCTTCCCATAATGCAAGAAAAACTTAAAGAATCAAGCCATCAAGTGTACTTAGCATACCAGGATCAAAAGGGAACGATTTTGGACTATAATGGCTATGAAAAAGAATGAATAATAAAGGAAGGATAAAAAGTAGTAACAAATTGGTGGCAAAAAGAGTGTCAATTCTTGAACTCAATATCTCCCCCCAACTAAAGCAATTGCATGTCCTCATGCAGTTAATCAGTCTGAGTCCACGTCAACATGTCGTAGATGAAGACTAGTGAGGCTATATGTCCCAGTGGTATCTTCCTAACCATCCATGTATCTGTTACTCATCATCACATCTATCCAACAATATTCATCTTGCCTTAGATGGTATTTGTATTTATATCATCTGGTGGCCAACCAAACCAAAGGGAATATGTATATGATGCCAAGCCACCTTGATCCACATTTCATGATGTAATCCATATACTTATTTATTCTTGACAAGGCACATGTGAAGTTTGGGTAGCCATAGGGGTCCTTCCTCTTCAGTTATTCATCAGAGGCTTCCCACTTGAGCCAACTACTATCCAGAGTTTATTTCAATTTCATATTAATGCATGTGGGACAAAGATCCAGAATAAAGAGATGAACATCATTCATAATGCCAACCCATCCTTCTGAACCGAGGAAATTGTTGAAATCTCTTATATTATCAGTAATGGGGGAAGGTTCTCCCTAAATCCATAGCTCTTTCTCCTTCTAGTTTTTATAATATCATAGGTTTCTTTCCACTTCTCTTGGTTTCTAACAAATGAGATAAACTATATTAATTGAATGTCTTCAACATATGGATAAAGATTTAATTTTTGTTCCCCAAACAGGATAACGTCATGCAAGTACAATTCACATAGAAAATGTTGGTCTTCAAGGATTCTCTGAAAGAAAGTCTTCAGAAATGAAATAGTAGATTCAAACTTACAGAATCTATTCTCTTTCATAGATTCCAGTTGGAACATGATGAATTGTTCCTGAAGAAACAATGGATAAGTAGGGGAAGGGTTTATACAATTCAACAATTCTTGTTCCAAGTCACATAATTTTACCTTTGTATCTTGTAGGGCTTGAACTTGGTCTTCCAGCTCCTTCAACTTATGTTTCTCTTCCTTCATCTTATCCCACTTTTGTCTCTAAAACATTACTTCTTCTGCCAATCTCTCTTTGAGGTCACGGATAACCTCTCTATGCTCTTGAATAGAGATTCCCCCTTCCTCGAGTGACAATGTCAGTTGCTTCCACTTATGAGTTTCAACAATCAGCATGTCAACATCAGGCGTTGTTTCTTGGCTCTTTTATTCTTCAAGTTTCCCTTCTTCACTTCCAGGCGTTGTCGGTTCTTGTGTAATAACAACGTCCTGGTCAAGTTTTTTTGTGTCCACCATAGGATGTCCTTCTTCTCCTTATGTTGTACCTCCTCCCCTAGAGTTTTAGCATCCTCATCTCCTGGAGTTTCAGAATTCTCATCTTCTAGAGTTTCAACATCCTTTATCCTAAAGTTTCGGTATCCTTTTCGGTGTTTCGATATGATTAAGTTGTCTTTTCACCCAATACTACTAGTTCTTGTGTAATAGTAGTCTATTGGGAGGATTCCTTGTGCCATCTTGAAAAGGCTCAATTGTCTCTCCATCACTGTGTCATTCTTTATCTTCCTGAGTTGCAACCTTTATTTCAATGTCTGGGGTGGGTCATGTTGTTTCTATGAAAGATTCTTCTTGGATACCTTAGGTAACCCCAGTAATATCCTCATCCTTCTCAATAGACTCTGTATGAATGCCTACTGAAATAAATTTAAGTGGAAACACATTATTATGTGCATACCCTGCCTGACTAAGGACATCACCATAGGCTGAACATAATTTTTCTCTAGACACTTTATCCTCTGATATTCCAGCCTCATTTTTAAAGGATAAAATAAATTTTCCACTAGTTGGGCAATCTCAACTAAGTCTCCCAGTCCTGGGGGAGTTTCTCCTTGTTGAAACTTTTCTTTTAAGACCCTAAGTTATTCCTCAAGCCTGGAGTTTTCCTCTGTTATATAATTGACTTTATTAAGCATGGATGCAATTTTACCTCGCCTGGAACTTGTGATTCTTGTTTTTTTTTTCCCTTCCTTGCAGCAGTTGGTTTCTCAGTAGGTTCTTGTGGGAAATTAGCAATGATTAATGGCTCAGATGGTTGGGTTGATGTTTCTTCTAAGGAAAACCTAGTTATTCTCCTTGGGGGATCATTATTAATTCCTTGAAATGGTCTATTTTTCATTTTCTTATATCGTGGAAGCTCTTCTATGATTAGGCAGGAATTATATTCTTCAACGGGATGGTTTTCTCATATGATTTCCACTTCATCACTAGATGGAAGTGGTGAAACATTTTGTGCAGTAGAGGGGTCACATTGTACCCGAGTCATGTAAACCTCTTATTCTTCGTCAATGTATTCTTGGTTTATTTATGTACCCTCTATGCTTGGTTCCTTCTCTATATAAGCTCCTTCAATTTATTTCTCTGTATCTTCTTTTGTGTCCTCCTTCTCGGTGTCTGGCCCTGCAATTTCCTATGTTTCCATTCCAGTGGTCATGTCATCATGGGTATTTTCTAACTCCATAGCATCCTCATTCTTGGACATGGCATTTCCAGACTTGTTGTTTCTATTAACATGCTCTAGTTCAGATTTAACCCCTTCCATCTTTGCTTCCTTTTTGTCTATTTGTTTCTCTATAGAACCGCTTCCTTTCTCTTCTGACACCTGAGTTCACGTAGAGCCAATGAATTCATTCCATGTAGCATTCCTTTGTCCCAATGCATGGATGACCAAAAGTTTAATCATTCCATGGTTTGAAATGCAAGTTTTTGGATGTTTAGAGTGGTGGACAAATCTCTCCATTATTTTTATGGACTCTAACAGAAAACAAGGAATGTTGAGGAGTTGTCCATGGCGAAGGTGAGACAGTATCATAAAATGATAATTGTAGATGACTGTGAATCTACCTTTGTAGGTAATATATCACTGAATAAAGTATGCTACATCTTTCCATGGAAGGGAAGAGAGGTTCTTTAGACTCCCTTACCTTTGTTCCTAACTTGTTCTTCATCTCTCAGAAAGTTTTTTTTGGTCGTCGGAATGAACACTTTCTTGTTGAACCAGATTACCCCTGTCCTTGATAGTCCAATGACCTTTGTGATGGTTGTCTCTGTGAAATCTACATGCAACCCTCGAACTAATGAGATTGTTTTGTCTAAGTTCTTTGCAAACTTGAGGGTGACATCATCATTAAATCCATGCAATCTCTTGAAAAAGGTAACCCATCCTACACTCTCGAAGATTTAGTAGGCCTCAGGGTGGTTTCGCAGCAACCCAAGTGATTCAGGCTCATGATGAATGGTTGAGCCCCCCATCGTTGAGCTCAAAAATTGTGTCCACTTCATAAGGGTCTAACCATCTAGTGCAGAATTTCCCTTTGAAATCCTTAAATCGGGAGTCATATAATAGTTCCCAAATGCCCTTTTGAAACACCTTATTTTTAATAAATTTATTGTGTCACTTGGCACATTGTTGTTGAATGAGGTCAGTATGATGTATGGAATCCAAGCGTATTTCATCAAATTCACTAAGTTTATCCAGATAGTGTTTCTGTGTTGTGGTTAGATCTAGATTTACTTCTAAATAAGTCCTTATCGTTTTTATCTCAAATTAAATGGGGAAGACAGGGTTCTTACCATACACAAGTTCAAATGGAGAAAAACACGTGGTTTTCCACCATGTTATCCTGTAGGCTCAAAGGGCTTTTGATAGTCACTCGACCCAATCACGATGGTGACTAGCCATGGTTTTAGTAAGTATTCCTTCAATAACTTTATTAGTGCTTTCAACTTGCCCATTTTCTTGTGGATGGTAAGGTGACGTAATCCTGTGGTGAATATTATACTTCTTGGTAAGTTATGTGATCAATTGGGAAGTAAATTGAGGTCCTCCATCTGTGATATTTATTTTGGCACTCCAAAGCAAACAAATATGTCCTTGAACAAAAATTATGCAACATCTTTTTTAGTGGCTTTGATGAGTGCTTTGGCTTCGACCCATTTGGTAACGTAGTATGTGCAAACCAAGATGTAGGTCTTATAACAAGATGTGGGATTGATGGGCCTCATAAAGTCAAGAGCCCACTTCTTAAAGAGTTCGATAACCAATTGAAATTTTAATGGTATTTCTTCTGATCAAATGGGTTGGCCCATTTGTTGGCAACTATCACATCCATGTACATACTTTTTGGTGTCTTGGAAATGAGTAGGCCAGTAATATCCCATGCAAGGTGCTTTGTAACCTATTCTTTTATCAGTAAAGTTCCTGCCACAAGGCTCATTGTGGTAGGATTTCAAAATATCATGGATTTCATCTTCTCCTTTACACTTATGGATCTCAAGATCAGGGCATGTGTAAAAGAGACATCCACCTACCCAAGAATATCGGGCACTTTGTTGAATAATCTTTCATCGTTCTCTAGGGGAGAGGTGGTGTGGTAGTTTTCATGCAACAATATAATTAGCAATATATACATACCATAGTGATTGAGTAGATACTTCAAATAAGTGCTCATAAGAAAAATAATCCTCAATAGGGGAGTCATCACTATTGTTGGTAAGCCTAGAAAGGAAGTCTGCAACGAAATTATGATTTCCAGTCTTGTCCACAATAGTGATGTCAAATTCTTGTAGTAAAAGTAACTACCTGGCAACTCTACCATTTGTGACAAATTTACTCATTAAATACTTAATGGGAGAATGGTTTGTATGTATGAATACTTGGTATCCTGTGATATAATTCTGGAATTGCTTAATAGTGTGAACAACAACAAAGAATTATTTTTCGATTACCATATAATTTAACTCGATAGGAGATGAATTTCTACTGATGTAATAGAGAGTGTATGGGTTTCATTCTTCCCACTGACCTAGTACAATGTCAATGGAAGCATCCAAGGTATCTGTATAAATATGGAATGGCAAAGTCCAATTAGGCCCTCACAAGATGGGTGCTTCAAATAAGCGTTTCTTCAAATCTGTAAGAGCAGTTTGGCATTTGTCAATCCATATTAATTTTTTATTCTTTGAAAGTAATGCAAATAAAGGAGATGCAATTATGGAGTAGTTTTTAATGAAACGATGATAATAACCAGTCTTTCTTAAAAGGAGACGCACCTCTTTTTATGATTTCAGAGGAGGAATTTTCAAGATTACCTCTATTTTAGTCAGATCCACTTGTATCCCTGCAGAAGAAATATAATGACCAAGCACAAATCCCTCATCCATCATCATATGGAATTTTTCTATGTTGAAGGATAGATGAGTTTGTTTACATCATTTCAACATTTTTTCAAGGTTATCCATAGCTATGTCAAATGTATTGTCATATGGCATGAAATCATCCATATAAATCTTGAGAGAGTCATTAACCAAATCTAAAAATATTCTAAATATAGCCCGCTGGAAAGTATCAGGTGTGTTACAAAGCCAAAATGAGAGGAATAAGTGGGAAAATGTTCCCTAGGGGAAAGTAAAGGTATTTTTGTCCTGATCTTTAGGAGCTATCTAGATTTGGTTATATCCATTGAAACCGTCAAGAAATGAAAAAAAAAACTTATTTCCAAACAAGCCATCAAGTACTTGGTCAATAAAAGTCAAATAGAAATGGTCCTTTTGTGTAGTTTTATTCATCTCTCTATAGTCAACACAGATCCTCCATTTTCCATTTTTCTTGGGTATGATGACTAGTGGGGATACCCACTAACTGTCTGAGATTGGGTAGATGAAATGAACATTTAACGGTTTCTGGAGTTCTTCTTTTATGATCTCTTTCAAGGTTGGGTCCATTCTGTGTTGTGGCAAGTGAATAGGCTGACAAACTTATTTTATATAGATGTGATGGGTACACAAATCAAGGTGAATACCCTTCATATCCATGTAATCCCACACAAAGACCTTTTTTTGGTCATGCAGCAGTTGGATTGGCCTTTCTTTTTGTGAGAGGGACATATTCATATTAATTTTCAAAGTTTTCCTGGGCTCAATCTCAATTAGGATGCTTTTATGGCTCGGGGTTGTAGGTATTGCTTCTGAGTTCAATCGTCAGTGGGAATTTATTAGTTAGGTTTATTCATTATGAAATCTAAAATCTAGAATGTTGGTTAGGTTACAGATGAAGGGTCACTAATAAAGTTGTTGATATTATCATCTTCTATCTCATCCTTGAAACAATGATCCAGATTTATGAGCGGAACAAAATGAAACCACATATTTATAATGTTAACACATAGACACAGTGAACAATAATAGAGATACAGTAAAACTTGACTTCTATTAAATAAGAAATATGTTGAAAACTGTAAAATGCAAATTGAAAGCAAGCCTGCTAGAAGGGTCATAGCTTATCTCTGAGAAGAGATGTGACAGCTATGCTCATTCGCAAGAAGATGAGTAAAATGAGTCTCTAAAGAAATTTTTACAATAAGGATGAATTCCATAACCATAGACATCCTAAAACCTAACCCTATGAGATGAAGAGCCAAAAGTCATGTGGGCCTCGTTGGGGTAAGTTAGTACATTAACTTCCCAGGGTCGTAACTTTTGCATACAATATTCGTTTAGGGCGCATGATAGCTCGTTGGAAAGGTATTGATGAGTATATTAATTTAGGTGGGTCAATAAGAGCCTTTTATTGTCCTTGAGGTGCATGATCATGCAAAAACATTGTTTAGGCCCTCAAACTGGCCCTAGAAGTTAAAAACTGTTAGAAATAGTAAATTGCCAAAATTGCTAGAATATTGTTTTGAGCCAGTTGGAAAAGGTGGGTGGACACCAATATACACTTGGATAAATCCTCCCTCCTTAGGAAGAAATGGTCTCCATTGTGTTGAGTGCCCCCATCAGATGAGAAAAAAAATTGTTGAATTTGGCCCTGGGTGATCCACTTGCCTTGGTGCAGGAGTTTCCCTACTTTGAAAACCCGATAAAGTTAGATACTCAGTTGGCGAGTGCCCTTGACCTGTGTGTCCACAATATGATCAGTGGATGCATGTTTCATGCAATCATGGTTGAGATATGTTGGCTTCAATTATTTTGTGATCTCCGAGGTGTCCAATAATGGTGGAAAATAAGGCCGAAGGAGGTCCACATTGAACATTGGGTGCAAGACAAGAAAGGGGGGCATGTTGAGCTCAAAAGAATAGTCACCCACAACCTTGGTAATGGTTTAAGGCCCATAATGGAGTGGACAAAGCTTTCCATGAGGCTCTGTAAGGTGTTCTTTCTACAAGTGCAAACAAACTTTGTCTCCCACCCGAAACTAGTGTGGCACCCAGTGTTGATCATGGCATTGCTTATACTTGGCATTGGACTTCTGTAAAATATATTGAACTTGTTGGAGGATGTGTTGGATCCGTTCAATGAGTTGGGTGGATTTTTCAGCTGCAGTTGGAGCATGTGATGATTTTGCATGGGTGATCACAAGGGGTAGTGCAACATCCATGGGACCCAATGGTTGAAATACCAACCCCACCTGAAAGGGGTTGTGGTCGATTGATCTATGTATGGCTCTATTGTAGTTGTGATGAACATAGGGAAGACTCTCATCCTAGGTGTGAGGGTTCTTGGAATTGTACATGTGCAGGATGTGCATGATCATCTAGTTGATGACCTCGGTTTGGTCATCCATTTGGGGGTGGAAGGCAGTGGACTTGGTGATCTTGGTGTCCAGCAGTGACCAGAGGCTCGACCAGATTTTGTTGAGGAACCGGATCTACCAATCTGAGATAATTATTTGTGGGATCCAAAGTGTAACCACACTCGTTCAAAGAAAATATTGGCAGTGTCATCCGTCATAATGTTCTTCTTGCAGAAAGCCAAAATCACCATCTTGGAAAATCCATCAACAACCACAAAAACACAATCATTTCCCCGCCTGGTGGAAGGGAGACCCTACATGTAGTCCATTGAGATGGATTCCCAGTGCCTGTCAAGAGTAGGAAGAGGAGTGTACAGGCCTTGTTTCTTGATGTTCGGTTTGGAAATAGCGCAGGCAGTGTAGTGTAAGTTTTAAACCTGTGAGGTAAAGCAATGCATATATATTCTTAAGCAAAACAGAATTTAATCAATGGCTCATTCACATAGTACACAGAGATTTATACCGAAAACCCTCAACCGTGAAAACCTTTCTTATATTCATTATCTCGAATTTCACCATTCACCATACAATATATACAATGTTTTTAGGTATTCTGTAGATACCAAAACCCTAATCCCTTAATCCGGCATTAATTTACAAAACTACTAAAAATAGAAAAAATCGCCCAAAAACAAAATTTGGGGGTGCTGCCCCAGGCTATAGCCCATTGTCGAACGTTGCACGTAACCAAGGGGGCATACCTACCCCCCCTGGGACCCCCCTAGGAAAGCACCTGGCACACACGACACAAAGAGCACGACTAGAGGGATCGTCAGATGCAGTTGTCATATCTAACGTGCCCACACACACACATGCAAAGAATATAACACATACCCAACATGTAGGACTGGATATACTTGCTTACATCTTGTCAAAGTTCTGGACAGTAGAAATGTCATTGCGACTTCCACTGTCTTTTCCACGTAGAAGTGTCCTGCCACCCGACTGTAACGAACTTCCCAAATCAACTTCGCTCACTCGCTTGATGTAACGCAGATATGGCCCAGATGGCATAGCAGTCTGTTCTGAATATGGAAATTATTGATAGTTGTGTTTGCACCCAACATCTGGTAGGTGTTGGAAAACTCGATATCTGTCTCATATAGGTGGGGCCACCTGGAGGTCTCATGGACGCTAGAGTCTAGCACTGTGGTGAGTGTCGCGATTGGAGGTCGGCTAAGGAAATCAACGACTTGGTTGGTACTTCATGTTTTATACTTGATATTGAGGTGGAAATACTGCAAATATGTGGACCACTTATGATGGCAGTCATTTTGAAATTTTCCTTGTGTTCGCATGAACTACAGGGGCTTATGATCAGTGTGGATGACTATCTCCTTCCCGAGAATGTAATTCCTCCACTAGCGGTAGGCTTCCACAATGGAGTACATTTATTTGTTGTAAGTAGGGTACTTATGGATGGCATATGATAGTGTCTCACTATGATATGCCACGGGGTGGTCATGTTGAGTGAGGATCGCACCCACGGCATAGTCTAAAGCACCTATCTTGATCTCAAAGGGATGTTGCAGGTCAAGTAATGAGAGAATTGGTGTTGAACACAAGTGTTGCTTCAAATCATCGAAGGATTTATGTTGGGATAGGCCCCACATAAAAAAATTCTTACCACCACCTCTGGTTATTTGAATGAGGGCCCATGCAATATGGAAGAATCCCAACATGAGCCTGTAATAGAAATTGGCAATGCCTAAGAAGCTTCGAAGCTCAGTGAGCGTGGTTGGGGTTGGCCAGTCACAGATGACTTATATCTTGGCTGGATCAACATGCACACCATGTGCATAAACAATGTAGCCTAGGTATTGGACCATGTCCATGTCGAAGGATCATTTTTCCAAGTTGGCATATAGCTTGTGTTGTCGCAGGGTGTGCAGAACCTGTTGAATATGCTGCAAGTGTTATGCCCAAGTCTTGTTGTAGATGAGGATTTCATCTAGATAAACAACCCCAAAAGAATTAGTGAAAGGTCACAAAATATTTTCCATCAACCTCATGAAATTTGTTGGGGCATTCGTCAAACCAAACGGCATGACCAACCATTCAAAAAGATATTATTTTGACTTGAAGGCAGTTTTCCATACATCTATCTGTTCTATTGGGACTTGATGGTAGCCAGACTTTAGATCAATATTACTGAAGTATTTTCCCCCCCTTGAGCTGATCAAGGAGATCGTCAATTTGGGGAATTAGGTATTGGTTCCTGACTGTGATTTTGTTTAGGGCCCGATAAATAATGCAGAGTCGCTAGGTCTCGTCTGTCTTTTGCACCAACGTGATTGGCCTTCCACAAGGTGATGAGATGAGTCAGGTATGCCCCTTGTGGATTAGTTCTTGGATTTGATGCTTGATCTCCTCATTTTCTAGTAGAGAGCGACAATAGACTAGCCCATTTGGTAGCAGTGCGTTGAGGGTCATATCAATGGGATGCTTGACCCAATAGTGAAGCAGTGCCCCTGTAGGTGATGAGAATATGTGTTTGTATTCTTCCATGACCTTATCCACTTATTTTTGTTGCGTGGAGAGGTCGGACATGGAGGCCATGAATGTGGCTACAACCTTTCGCTCACTCTGAGAGTGAATCACGAAGAAGACAAACTTCACGGTCTAAGAAATGACCTTCCTGCATTGCTTGGCAAAGATCAAGGAAATAGCACTAGGTGGGACTACCTCGAGTATCCTGTATAATTTCTTGTTCAAAGTAATAATAACACTACAAGTTCGAGACTCATATATAGTATGGAGTTTCCATAAATAAGGTTTTCCCAGAAGAACATCACAAACTTCAAAGGGAGCAACATCACACAATACCTCATCTTTGAATGGCTTGATGTCGTACGACAGGCGACACTGTTGGTTGACCCTGATCCGGATTTTATGAGCAGAACAAAATGACTACATATTATTAATAGGTTCTTAACAATAAATAAGAGAGATACAGTAAAAGTGGTTTTCTATTCAATAAGGAAATAAGCTGAAATTGTAAAATGCAGCGGAAACAAGCTTGTTGGAATGGTGGCAGATTATCTTTGAGAAGAGATGTGATGGTTGCGCTCATTCGCAAGAATATGATTAAAATGAGGCTCTGAAGGAATTTTTACAATAAAAGGGAATTCCAAATACCCTAGACATCCAAAAACCTAACCCTAGGAGATGAAGCGTCAAAAGTCATGTGGGCCCCGTTTGAGTAAGTTAGTACATCAGCTTCCCGAGATCGTAACTTTTGCATACGATCTTCGTTTTAGGCGTATGATAGCCTGTTGGAAAGGTATCTTTGAGGAGATACATTTTGGGGGCTCAATCATGCCTTTCTCTATCATTGAGAATATCGATCTCGAAAAACCTTCATTTAGGCCCTTAAAATAGCCCCGGAAGTTAAAACTGCTAAAAATAGTAAATTGCCAAAATTGCCAGAAAAATGTTTTGAGCTAGTTGGAAAAGGTGGGTGGCCACTGATATCCACCTAGATCAATCCTCCCTCCTTAGGAAGAAATGGTCTCCATTTCATTGATTTCCCCCATCAGATGAGGAAATTTCTGCTAAATTTGGCCCCGGGTGAGCCACTTGCCCTAGTGCAGGAGCTGCCCTACTTTAACGACTCGATAAAGATGGATCCTTTGTTGTCGAGTGCCCTTGATTTGTGTGACCACAATATGATCACTGGATGCATGTTGTATGCAGTCGGGATTGAGCTCTTTTGGTTTCAACTGTTCTGCAACTTCTTAGGTGTCCAATATTGGTGGGAAATAAGGGCGAAGGAGATCCACGTTGAACACTGGGTGCAGACCAAGGAAAGGAGGAATGTTGAGCTCAAAAGAATTATCCCCCATGGCCTTGGTGATGGTGTACGGACCATAACTGAGTGTGAAAAGATTCCAATGAGGTCCTGTAAGGCATTCTTTCTACAAGTGCAACCAAACTTTGTTGCCCACCTGAAACTTATGTGACACCCGATGTTGATCATGGCGTTGCTTGTACTCTTCATTGGACTTCTGTAGGATATCCTGAACCTATTGGTGGATGTGCTAGATCCTCTCAATGAACCGGGTGGCTTTGTCGACTTCAGTTGGAGCAAGAGATGAGTCGGTTGAGGTGACTAGCAGCAAGGGGAAGTGCAACATCTATGGGACCCAATGGTTGGAATCCCAACCCCACCTGAAAGGGGATGTGGTCGGTTGAGCTATGCAGGGTTTGGTTGTAGCTATGTTGGACATAGGGAAGGATCTCATCCCATGTGTGAGGATTCTTTGAATTATACATGCGAAGGATATGCACAATCATTCGATTTACGACCTCAATTTGGCAATATGTCTGGGGGTGGAAGGTCGTGAATTTGGTGAGCTTGGTGTCCAGCAGTGACCAGAGGCTCGACTAGAATGTGATGAGAAATCAATTGTCTCGATCTGAGACAATGGTTTGTGGGATTCCAAAATGTACCCAGACTCATTCAAAGAAGAGATTGGCAGTGGCCTCTGCTGTGATGTTCTTCTTGCAGGCAACTAGAATCGCCATCTTAGAAAAGCGATCAACAACCACAAAAACACAGTCACTTCCCCGATTGGTGGATGGGAGGCCTGACATTTAGTCCATTGAGATGGATTCCCATGGCCTATCTGGAGTAGGAAGAGGGGTGTACAAGCCATGTTTCTTAGTGATCGGTTTGGCAATAGTGCAGGTAATGCAGGACCTAATATAATTGTTGACCTCTTGTCGAAGTTTCGTCCAGTAGAAATGTTTATGTAGCATCACCACTGTCTTTTTGACGTCAAAGTGTCCTACCACCAGAATATAGTGGGATTCCCAGATCAGCTTCGCTCGCTCGCTTGATGGAACACATATATGGCCCATACGACACAACAACCCATCCTAAAGATGGAAATTATCGACAATTGTGTTTGCACCCAACATTTGGTAGGTGGTGGTGAAGTTTGGGTCTATCTCATAAAGTTAGTTGGGTCCATCCAGAGGTCTCATGGCTGCAAGAGTCTAGCACCGTGGTGAGTGCCATGACTGGCGGTGTGTTGAGGCAATCAGCGACGTGATTAGTGCTTCATGTTTTATACTTGATGTTGAGGTGGAATTGTTGCAAGTATGTGGACCACTTTTGATGGCGGTCATTCTGCAATTTTCCTTGTGTATGCATGAACTGCAGTGGCTTATGATCAGTGTGGATGACTGTCTCCTTCCCAAGAATGTAATGTCTCCACTAGTGATACGCTTGCACAATGGATTACATTTCTTTGTCATAAGTAGGATACTTACGGACAGCATTTGATAGTGTCTCACTATCATAGGCTATGGGGTGGTCGTGGTGAGTGAGAATGGCACCCATAGCATAGTCTGAAGCATTTGTCTCGATCTCAAAGGGTTGTTGCAGGTCTGGTAGTGAAAGTACTGGGGCTGAGCACAAGCACTAATTCAAATTATTGAATTCTTGATGTTGGGACTGGCCCCACACAAATTTCGCATTACCACCACCCTTGGTTATTTGGTTGAGGGCCCATGCAATATGGGAGAATCCCAACACGAACCTGCAGTAGAAATTGGCAAGGCCCAAGAAGCTCCGAGGATCATTGAGTGTGGTTGGGGCTGGCCAGTCATGGATGACTTGGATCTTGGCTAGATCTACATGTACACCATGTTGATCAATGATGTAGCCCAGGTAATGGACCCTGTCAATGTTGAAGGAGCATTTTTCCAAGTTGGCATATAGCTTGTGCTACCACAGGGTGTGCAGAACCTGCTGAATATGTTGCAAGTGTTTGGCCCAAGTCTTGTTGTAAATGAGAATGTCATCCAGATACACCACTAAAAAATTATTGGTGAATGGTCGCAAGATATCATCCATCATCCTCATGAAAGTGGTTGGAGAAATTGTCAAACCAAAGGGCATGACCAACCATTCAAAAAGGCCTTCTTTTGGCTTGAAGGTAGTCTTCCATACATCTGTCTGTTCTATCGAGACTTGGTGGTAGCCATAACCTCAGATCAATCTTACTGAAGTATTTGGCCCCCGTGAGTTGATCAAGGAGGTCATCGATTCAGGGAATTGGGTATCGATTTCTGACTGTGATTTTATTCAGAGCCCGGTAATCAATGCAGAGTCACGAGGTTCCATCTTTCTTCTATACCAGCACGATTGGGCTCCCACAAGGTGATGAGATGGGACGGATGTGCCCCTTGTGGACCAGTTCTTGGATTTGTCACTTGATCTCCTCATTCATTAACAAAGAGTGGCAATAGACTAGCCCATTGGGAAGCGGTGCGTCAGGGGTCAGATCAATGGGGTGCTTGACCTGGTAGTGTAGAGGTACCCCGGTAGGTGAGGAGAAGATATTTGAGTATTCTTCCACGACCCTATCTACTTGCTTCAGCTGTGTGGAGAGGTCGACCATAGATACATTGGATGTGGTTGTGATCTTTCGCTTATTCTGAGCATGAATCACGAAGAAGACAAACTTCCCCATTGAGAGATAACCTTCCCGCATTCCTTAGAAGAGATCAAGGAAATAGCACTAGGTGGGACTACCTCGGGTATCATGTACAATTTCATGTTCAAAGTAATAATAACACTACAAGGCCTATACTCATATACAACATGACCTTTCAATAAATAAGTTTGCCCCAAAAGAACATCACAAACTTTGAGAGGAGAAACATCACACAATACCTCATCTTTGAAGGGCTTGATGTCGTATGACAGTCGGCATTGTTGGTTGATGGGAAGATCACTTCCTTAGCGGATCCATCCAATGGTGTAAGGTTGTGGGTGCAGTGTTGTCGACAGGGCCAGTCGCTTGATGACCTCTACTGAGATGAGGTTCTTCTGGCTACTGCTATCAACGATGAAGTGTAGTGGGGTGCCTTTTACCCACATCTATGAATGGAAGAGGCGATCTCCTTCTTCTGGATCATCTGGTTCACCAGGCTGGAGCTTGGTGGTAGAAACGGTGGCACTGGGTTCCACATCAATGATCTGTCTTCCCCTTTCTGGTTCTGGCTCAAAGTCAAAACCTGCATCTGATTCAAAGGCTTTCACTTCGGCCACTAGCGACTACTTTGAGCAACAATCAATAGTGTTATGCCAAGGGCTCTTTCTTTGTCTTTCTGGTGTCCTTCTTTGCTTGTGGCTTGGAATGATTGTCCTGATACTGTCTATATTTTCTCTATCCTTTGTTTTGTGGGTTGGGGCCGCCATTTCCTAGCTTTTGTATTGAGGGGTTCCTAGGCCCAAATTGTCACGTCTTTTGTTTGAGCTTCTGCTCGATTTTGATGGCATATCGGTAGGCCACGCCCAAGGATGAGATGTCCAGAAATTTTATTTCAGTATGGATGTATCTATGCATAGCACCATGATACTTGAGCACCAGATGTCACTCTAAATATTTGATACCCAGCTTGGTGCGCAAGGTATGGAATATATTTGTGAAATCTGGCACTGCTTGGTCTCTTTCTTTCTGCAGTGTGGTCCATTTGGTATACAAGTCGTCATAACTTCTGATAGGGTAGTATTGTTCCTTAATAGAATCCCTGAAGGATTCCCAAGTGGTTGTGACTTTAAATAATGAGGGTTCTATTGGACAACTGAGAGGGGGGGGTGAATCAGTTGTTACCGTGCTTAAACAACTATGCTTCTTTTAAAATCTTTACAAGGCACTCAATGATGATCACAATAATGCAGGGAAATAAACAATGGGACATTCAACATCAGTCACATATATGAGAAACACAGAGATAGA
>SNQJ01S0011343.1:102475-115011 GCA_010110895.2 Picea sitchensis | reverse complement strand
TGGTCAGTTGAGACTAATACTCATGAATATGGGTCATAGATTAATGACTTACACTACGCAGTTAATCCCAAAAATAATATCTAATATCTTGCACAGCGGAAGCCCCTATATACGGAAATAAGCTTGTTGGAATGGTGGCGGCTTATCTCTAAGAAGAGATGTAACGGTTGCACTCATTCGTAAGATGATGATTACAATGAGGCTCTGAAGGCCTTTTTACAATAAACAGGAATTTCAAAAACCCTAGACATCCAAAAACCTAACCCTAGGAGATGAAGCGCCAAAATTCATGTGGGCCATGTTTGGGTAAGTTAGTACATCAACTTCTCGGGGTCGTATGATAGCCCATTGGAAAGGTATCATCGAGGAGATTCATTTTGGGGGCTCAATCATGCCTCTGTCTATCATTGAGAAGCTAGATCTCGAAAAACCTTCATTTAGGTCCTCAAAATAGCCCCAAAAGTTAAAACTGCTAAAAATAGTAAATTGCCAAAATTGCCAAAAAATTGTTTTGAGCCAATTGGAAAAGGTGGGTGGCCACCGATCTCCACCTGGATCAGACGTGAAGATCACTTCCTTGAAGAAGCCATCCAATGGTGTAGGGAATTAGGTGTGGCATTGTTAGCAAGGCTAGTCGCTTGACAACCTCTGTTGAGATGAGGTTCTTTTGGCTACCGCTATCAACAATGAAGTGCAGTGGAGTGCCTTTCACCCACATATGTGAATGAAAGAGGCACTCTCCTTCCTCTGGCTCATCAAGTTCACCAGGATGGATCTTGGTGGTAGAAACAGTGGCACTAGGTTCCATGTCAATGATCCATCTCCCCTTCTCTAGTTTTGACTCATATTCAGAACCCACATCTGATTCAAAGGATTTTACTTTGGCCACTAATGACTGCTTTGAGTAGCAATCAGTAGTTTCATGTCATGGGCTCTTATGTAAGTCACACCACTTATCAGTATATTTCTTCATCTTCCCATTGTCCTTCTTTGCTTGCGGCTTGGACTAGTTTTCATGAGGTTTCCCATCTTTACTTTGTCCTTTATTCTGTGAGTTAGGGATACCCTTTCCCTGCTTCTTATATGAGGGGTTCCCAGACCCAAATTGTCATGTATTTTGTTTAATCTTCTGCTTGATTCTGACAGCATGTCGAAGTCCAAAAACTCCATTTATGTATGGATGTATCTATGCATACCTCCACGGTACTCGAGCACCAGATGTTGCTCAGAATCTTTGATACCCATCTTGGTGCGCAAGGTATGGAAGACATGGGTGAACTTTGGGACTATTTGGTCTCTTTCCTACCGCAGTGTGGTCCATCTTGTATACAAGTCGTCATAGCTTTCAACAGGGTAGTATTGTTTCTTAATAGCATCCTTGAAGGAATCCCAAGTGGGTGAAACTGCAAATAATGTGGATCCTTCTATTTCATTTTTCTCATAGAAAGTCTCCCACCAATATTTGACATGGGGCACGGCCTTGAGGAGAAAAAATATAATATTTTCTCTATCAGAAAAGTTGTGGATAGAAAAATATCCTTCTAGAATGTTTAACCATTTATCAACAGCATTTGAATTTATTTTACCTTCAAATATAGGAATATAAAAATTGATTTGTACCTTGAAGGGGGTGGCGATTCCACTTGAGGTCAATGTGTCACTTGTCGGCAGTCGTCGAAGGATTTGTGTGAAGCTATCCATCATCTCGTTCCTCTGTCGCTCAAGGGATTCCTCAAGCAACATTTTGAAAGGATATCCCATCCCATCGTATTTCTTTTCTCCCGACATGGGTGGTTTCTTAGGCATGCCAGAGTAGTTGTCCTTAAGAGAAACAATCTCGAGACCCAACTCTCTATACCCTTACCACATCGGGGACATGCATTAGAAACTGACAAGGAGCAGACCGCTCTGATACCATTGATCCAGATTTATGAGCGGAATGAAATGAAACCACATATTTATAACGTTAACATAGAGACACAATGAAAAATAATAGATATATAGTAAAACTTGACTTTTGTTAAATAAGAAATATGTTGAAAACTATAACATGCAAATTGAAAACAAGCTTGCTAGAAAGGTGGCAGCTTATCTCTGAGAAGAGATGTGATGGCTACACTCATTCACAAGAAGATGAGTACAATGAGGATCTAAAGGAATTTTTACAATAAGGATGAATGCCAAAACCTTAGACATCCAAAAACCTAACCCTAGGATATGAAGCGCCAAAAATCATGTGGGCCCCGTTGGGGACGTAAGTTAGTACATTAATTTCTTAGGGTCGTAACTTTTGCATACGATCTTTGTTTATGGCACATGATAGCTCGTTGAAAAGGTATTGATGAGGAGATTCATTTAGGGGGGTAAATAAGATCCTTTGTCTATCATTAAGGTTCCTGATCGTGAAAAAAACATCATTTAGGCCCTCAAACTAGCCCTAGAAGTTAAAAACTGCTAAAAATAGTAAATTGCCAAAATTGGCAGAAAATTGTTTTGAGCCAGTTGGAAAAGGTGGGTGGCCACCAATACCCACCTGGATCAAATAAAGAGCCTTATCGATTGTGATAATTTGTTTTACTCCACATTCTTGTGGTTCAAGTCCATCCCATATAGTGTTGTCATGGTCTTGATTTGGTTTGGCAGGGGGGTAGAGGACGAGTATCTTTATGGTTTTTTCGTTAGAGATTTGCATGGACACTGACTTACATATAATGAATGTGTCGGTCGTATCCAACCAGGGTCTACCCAAGATCAAGTTATGTCCTCCTAGACAGGTTTTAGGTTGTAACACTGGGAAGTCTGTTGGGTATTCCCAGGAGTCCACGGATAAGAAAATATCTTCTAGAACCCTTTATGGCTATATCTTGTATCGATTAGCAAGTTCTAGCATAGTGGGGGTGGGTCTTATGTTGTTAAGTCCCAACAGTTTTGTAGTTTATTTAGTTGTGATGTTTATTGCAATGCCTATATTGATGAGGGTATTGGGAATGATCATTTTTGCGATCTAGATGGTTACTGTGGGGTTCCCAAGATCATCATATTTAACAAGTGTGGTTTTTCCCATCATAAAATATGATTGTTTTCCTAATACCTGAATTGTGGGTGGGTCCCTGGGTTTTCTACCAAATCTTTTATTACATAGCTCCCTCACTATTTTGGCATAAATCGGGATATCTTCAATGGCTTGCAACAATGGTATTTTGACACATAGGTTTCTCAGTACTCCAAGAAAGTCAAACTTAGGTTGAAGGGTGATTCTAGGCATTGTTAATCTCTCTAGGTATGGGGCGGTTTTAGCAGGAATAACATTCTGAGTTCTGGATTTTGTATTGAGAGTTCCAGCAGTCATACAGATAAATTTATGAATTTCAGCTTGTTTATCGGGAGCTTCAGCATGTTTATCGGGAGTTTCATCTTTTTTATCGAGAGTTTCAACATGTTTATCGGGAGTTTTGGCATGTTTATCGGGAGTTTAATCTTGTTTATTAGGAGTTTCAGCATGATTATCAGGAGTTTCAGCATAGTTTGGTCATGTGTATTATTCCTTAGATTGCTCCCAAGTTGGGTTTGTTATCCTCGGTGATTCTATTTCTACATGTTTTATGATCACGTGTGATTTTTCTTGATTTATTATTCTCCTTGATCTTAATTGTGCATCATTGCATTCGATACGGGAGATGCAATATGTGGGGAAAATGGATTTTTTGATCTGTGCATCACCTTTTTATTTATGTTTGGTTTAGGTTGGATAGGAAGTTGGGGGCGTAGTGGAGGGTTTCTCAGTAGTACACTAGGTGGGAGTGGTAGTGGATGCTTGTGTATTGTCATTTAATTTTGAATGGGAAATTGTCCTCCTTGAAAGGGAGGACCTCTCCATCCTTGAGACCATGGGACAATTTGATTTGAATACTATATCTAGGGTGTGGGATATTGTATCTGGGGTGTGCTAGGAACTTTCCATGTGGATGAGGGGTATCGAATCTATTGTCGAATTTGTGGATTATAAATATGATTACAATTATTGAAAGACAAGGATGGGTCTTGACTCATATCTGGTAAGCGCGTCTACCATGGATTTTTGTAAATAAAATATCCCTGCTTCATTTCTTCACTCGATCCCTGAAATACTACTTTCAATCCTGGAAATGATGGGAAGAGTTTTGTTGCATTATCTAGTTTGAAAATGCCACAAACCTCTACGCTGTCAAGTGGAAATTCTTTGTGAGGATGCTTGTCTCTACATTTGGCACAGAATACCACCAGTGCCTTTTCTACTTCATCCTACTTCCATTTTACCTACAATACATCCAATTGTGTATTTAAAGAGCTAAGGATGTTGGTTTTAAAGTTTTCAAACAAATTACTGATTTTTTCCCGTGTTAGTCCTCCATTGGATAATTTTTGTATTCTAGCAGAGGCATCTCATGCTTGAGTTATGTTCCTTAATGATCCTCTTCAAATTATCAGGAACAGAGACACAATATCATCGAAAGGTTCCTTTGATATATTTCCTTTCCCAATTAAATTCAACATGTCCAAAAAATCATCTCACATCCCCCGAATTGGGATTTTTTTCAAGATGTCTTTATCCATATCACTGTGTTTATATCTCTGCAAATTGTATCGGAGTTGTTAAACATAATCCTCCAAACTCTCTTCCTCCTTATGGGACATTTTGAAGAGTTCCTCTCTCTAGTATATTGTTTTGCAGTAGTATTGATATTTTTCTAGAAATATGTGTTTCATATTATCCCGGGAAGTGATTGATTCAACACCAAGGCCCATAAACCATCTCAACACGGTTCCCTTCAAAGTGGATGGGAACATTTTCAACTTCTGAACTTCTAAAGTATAGTCATAACTTCGACATGGGATGTTGAATTCAAACAGAAAGGTGTTTAGGTCCTCACTTGCTAGGCCATGAAAGTTTGGGAGTACGGATAGGGGAATGTTTTTCATTGGTTCCTTACCTAGAATATTCCCAATGGGAAATATAAAAGTAGAGATTGTATCATTTGCATTTACATTCGCCATGCATTTCTGCCACAAGATGTGGATCCTCTGCAAATCTATCCTAGGAATATCCTCTGGTTGTGGGGAATTTTCTAGTAGTTGCTTAGGATGCCCTACAGCACTCCCTCGATATGGGAGAGGGTTTTCAATGGGAGTGTCAATGGGATGATCGACCTCCAGGATTGATTCTATATTTTCTTGATTTTTCTCATCGATATCTTCCATGTCTTCTGTCAGATATTTATATTTCGCTTATGTTGCTGCTATAGATGATCCAACATGAATTGAAGATTGGGAATCATCTCTTTTCCTTGGCCTAGTATTTTGACATTTTTCTCCTAAAACTGATGATTCTTCCTTGAATATTATTTATTTAATAAATGTTACCCATCCTTGGTCTTGATTTCTCTTTCCACCATGGCCCCTTCTACCTGTGGGTTTAGCACCACATTCTTCTCCTGCTTATTCATACACTCAACATGTCCTTAAACTTATCAAGATAATGTCAGTTATTCTCTTGCACCTTTAATAACCTTCCCCAGCAATGGCACCAAAAAATTTGGTGTATTTAATCATAATATTAAAACATCCAATACATCAATTGTCAACCTGGGGTAATTATTTTATTGCAAGTTTATGATGCAATGTATATGCAAGCAGCAATCCTTATCTAACACTATCCTAAAACTTGAAGAACAAAATATCACTAATCAAACTTGCATGGGAATGAAGACAAACCACTATTAACTAAATTAAGTCCTTACTTATATCAAATTATAGGCATACTTTTGTGAATTGAATCAAACCACCCTTTCTAAAAAAGGAATTAATACTTAAAAGGAACAATCCACACTTGTACTAAAACCAAAATAAGTTCACTTATAATAGAAGCAATTCTTTTACCTTGCTAGTGTAAAATGAAGTATTGCATCTTAATCTCAATTGAATAAAAACACTATGTTGTTAATCAATTAAAACCTTACACAATGACTGTAATTAAAATCAATCCTCACTGCATGTATGAAATCAATCCTCTCTTGTATTGGATTAAAAAAAACACACTTGTTGGAAATGAAATCAGTCCTATCTTGCTTTGGAATAAGAAACACACTTGTTGGAAATGAAATCAATCATATCTTGCATTGGAATAAGAAACACATTGCTTAAAATAGATCACATTGTGACAGTAATGCTAGAGAAAAAAAATTGAAACCAAATTACATTCAAGTTACAACACTTTGAATATGCACTGAAACACTCAAAATCAATCTTAATGAAAACAACAACAAAGACAATCCTTACGAGAGAAAAAAAAAAAGTAAATCTATCTACTAATACAGTGGTAGAAACCCTGCTAAAGAGTAGTGCCATTCCTCCTCAGCAGGGGCTAAAAAGGATACAAGAACTACAACTTAATTTCACACAAAATTGAACCACAAACTTTCCATATCTTTATTACTTAAAAATCAGAAGGTGCATATACAAATATTAATCTTCATCAACCAAGTCAATTGTTATTTTTCCCAAAACCCAAACTAACTTAGGAGAAAATATTATCTGCCTCTTAAAACTCCTTCATCTACCTAATCTTGGAATATTAACAATTGCAAACATCCTTGAGAGTCTTTCAATTCTCAAGTTGTTCAATGTTGTGTTAATTAAGAAGATACAATATTTCTTGTAACGATTAAAGCTACATGATTACTTGATTACATATTTTGACCATTGAATTGTCCTATTAACCAGGTTAGCAACTCAAACTTATGACATATAATAATCGTGGCTCAAGAATAGCCACATCACCAAAGGGAACCAGTCATTTCCATGAGGTTTTGTGAGTCATCGACCTAATCAGCTTCAACACGATGATCTATAAATAATGTATGAACTATTAAGAGTAGCAGCATCTCAAAGTAACATTAGGGAGTAACAACATTAGAGTAACAACATCTTGAAGTAGGAGCACCTAAGAGTAGCAGCACTTGTGAATTAACACTATATCGGAGTAGCAGCACCTGTATCGGTAGGTTCTTCTACATGGATTATTAACAATTTATTAGCAATCACCCAAAATAGACATTATCCTTCCCATGATGCCAGCAAAACTTAAAGAATCAAGGCATCAAGTGGACTTAGCATAACGGGATCAAAAGGGTAATATTATGGACTATAATGGCTATGAAAGAGCATGAATAATAAAGGAAGGATAGAAAGTAGTAACAAATTGGTGGAAAAAAGAGTGTCAATTCCTGAACTCAACAATTGTTTCGAAGGAAAAAAACCTATGCGCTCACACTTATTTCCACCAATGGTTAGTCGCCACAAAATCACTCTGAATCACAATCATTCATATCGCAAATTATTTTAATATCTTTCATTGAACATTTTAATGTAATATTGGTCACTCAAAGTTTTTGTACCTATGAGTCACCCTCGTACATGGTTGCATCATCATGCCCCTTGACCATTCATACCTACCCACGTCAGCCTTCGTACTTTCATCTGACATTTTAATTGACACATCATGGTAAGGCTCCACATGTCTCGACACATCACCATTCAAAAACCGATATTGTGTGCCAATGGAAAAGGTGGTTATTATATAATTTTTTATCGAAATCAGAAACAAAATTTAGAAGAAATCTAGATCGAAAGAGTCGATGGAATAAAATCACCAATCCTCGATTACGTAAGACACTACGCATCAAAACGACCATTTTTTATACTTGTTGATGAACTAAAGAACATAACTTCGCATCCTCATACGACATAAGGATTTAATTTCAAGCGTGGCATGTAAATGGGTGCATTTAAACCTGAAGATTGGTGTAATCTCATTGCACTCTGGTTTTTATCATTAGATTTGACTACTAGAGAACTAGAATTTATGTGCATAAATGATTTCATTAGGTGTATTTGTTATCAACTGTGTGAAGAAGAGATTATGCAGTGAAAAAATTATGCGTTGAAGAACTATGTTGTGGTTATATCTTTGTTGAATTAGGATGTCTTTTGTTTCAGAACTGGTAAGCCTCAATGTTAATTTCTTTAATTGTTATCGGGTATGCATTGAACGTGAGTAATTGTTGTGTCTCCTACAAAATGCAAATGAATTATGGTCAGATAACTATTCTTTTGTAGGAAAATACCATCTCAAAGAAGTGTCTCTCGACAGTCTCTGAATATGCCCAAAGGGAGACGCACCTAGCTCGGTGAAGCATCAAACCCTGCGCCCACCAAAGGACTGTAATTTGAGTTCCATTGAAGAGGGTCTTCATCCAGCCACCATTGTACAAGGATATTGAGACAAGCACTGGAACCAACATATCTCTTCCCTCTTGGAATGAATTGTTCAATAAATTCAAGAATTCATACTACCCAGAGTTCACACCTGACAGCAACCCAAATATTAGAGCCATAAACGACCAGGTTTTCCCCAACATTTATCATTCTCTACTACACATGGTAGTTTCTAGGTCCCCTATTCTACCCTACATAGAAGCTTTGGAATGGATAATAAGTCACATTGACCCTGTAAAATGTTCTATCAGTGATGAATAACAACAGTGCATGGGAATTTTCCTACTGACAAAAATTAGCAAATATTACAAGATTCGGGAGCCAAAATTCAAATTAAATAACAAATTTGTGCTAGATTTTCATGTGAATCATGAAGTGAGAAATTTGGTTGTGTCTTGGTGGAAGGAGGATAATAATTTCATCAATCGAACCTTGGGATGGTATGGTGTGAGAAATTTGAGAGAACCCTACATGTATTTAATGGTCCTACTCTATAGATTGTATGGTGAGAAGGAATTTTCTAGGTTCATTGAGGCCTAGATGTCAATTGCATACACCATGGAAATGTCAGGAGGTGTGTTCAACTAGCGTGCCATCATAGTGAAGCAACTTATCACAAGAATAGATCAAGCGCGGAATCTTGAACCAAGTGAAGCACCTTCATTCTACATAGTTTCTTACCTTTTAGATGTGTTATGTGAAAGGAATGGATTTTAAGAAATGAATTTGAGTTGGCATGTGTCTGAACTGATCGTACATGTGTACTTTAGTATCTTATGGGAGAACATATATACGAATTCATATCCTATTATCTATGATTTATTCTTAGACAAACTATATTTCATTATTTTTCTCAAGAATGTCCAAGGCTTTACAAACAAGCCAACAAGATCATCTCACTTATTGGAAATTGGTACCTTGAATATAAATGCACTTACTTTAGGATTTTTGGAGCCATGGTGGCCCCAAATTTATTACTATCATGTGTACCAAAAAAATTGGTCCTAGGAGAAATATGTTATTAAACTATTCTTCAAGGGTTCAACACCTCCTTGGTCAAAGATAAAAAAGAGGGAATTTATCCCGTATGGATTCCAATTGGGTTATTACTTTGTTAAAGATACCACACAAGCAAGATAGTAGGGTTTAATTCATTTGGAATACAAGTTTTGGATTGGAAGATACCACAAACATGATCCTAAAGGGTTAGTGTTGAATCATTATGAGAAAGTAGTGGTGTATTGGCCTTATGCTCGTGACAAGATTGATGATGAGGTTTTTACATAGAATCCCCACATTTGGGATGAAGTCATTGAAAGAAAAGCTTAGCCAAACCTTACTATTTTTAAAACCTTTTCCATGGATGAGAAAGTAGAGATCATTAATCAAACCACCGAAGATTCTCTCCAAGGAGTGGTAGTTGAGAGAGAGAAAGAAAATCCTAGAAGAGTGGAGGAAGTCATATTGAAAATAGAGGTCGAATCGGCATACCATGAGGCAGAGAAAAATAGGATAGCATAAGAGATAAAAAAAAAACAAAGAAAATCCGAGGAAGAACTAAGAAATATTGAAGCAGAACACGTCATTCAAGGGGAATTAATACAAGGATATGTCAACACATAACCATGACAAAATAAAAGGGAGATTCAAGGAAGCCAACTAGGGTCAGTGATATAAACCGATGTGTTTAAGGATGTTCCTGCCATAGGGATTCCTTCTCATAACATTGTGGACCTTACTAAGGATGATGATGATGATGATGATATGGAGACAATCAAGGTCATAATCCTAGATGATTCTAATCTAGACCAGGGGAGATCACTTTTAGTTGATCCACAACCAGAGGGAACACCCTTAGATACCAATGATGTGGAAAAAGTTCCAGTGTTGAGTGTAGAGGTTCCACAACCACTCAAAGAAGAAAAAGCACAATAAATTGATGCAGGAAAGGAGAGTGAGGAACAAAGTACAGATGATGCAACACCTAACAAGGAAAAAAATGAAATAGAAAGAGAGTGTAGATAACATCAGAAAAAGACTATAGATGAAAGTAGGAAAGTGAAAGGAAAAACCATTGCTCCAACAAATGAGGAAATAAGTGTTGATCCATCCACTACCTCTTTTTCCAAGGATGGAGAACAACGAGTAGTGTTAGCTAAAAATAAACAAGATGGTACATCATCCCTAGATCAAATTACTGATATATCTACAGGAGAAATATTTGAGCACACTAGAAAAATGGACATGTTCCCTGAAGAGACAAACACTGAGAAAATCATAGATAAGGAAGTGGAGGAGATGGGTAAATAGGTGGTAGAAATAAAGAAGGGAAAAACACTTGTCTTAAAGCACTTTCACACCTCAAGAAGCATGGGAAATGTGTTGGCATGGGGTGACCAGCTAAAATCGGAGCCCTTAGATTAAGTAGATGATTTCAATTCAATAGCCTACAACAGGAAGTGGCAGTTGCTGGTAAAAATATCACAAAGGAAGAGAAAACTAACTTTAGAAAACACTATGATTCTAACCTCTAAGGAGACCTTGTTCGATGCCAAGAAAGCTAAAAATAGTGAATTACTAGGAGCATGAATGGCCATATCTCATGCCAAAATTAACAGATCCAAAGAAGATGAAAGAGAGGTTGATTCCATTAGGAAATAATTAGAGTCTCTTAGGCATCAAGCATACTATTACAAGGATACCACACAGATAGTGTTGATCCTAAGAGCATATTTCTTGGAGGAGTATTGTAGATATATGTTGGTTAGAGATTTCTTTATGGAAAAGGTTATAAGCTACCAAGAAAAAACTTTGTTTTGCGCAATATCACACAAGGAAATGTTGAAATGGGCTAAAAGAGAACATAGAACCTTGAATCATATTGAGTATATCAAAGAAATTTAGAAAGNTAGAGATTTCTTTATGGAAAAGGTTATAAGCTACCAAGAAAAAACTTTGTTTTGCGCAATATCACACAAGGAAATGTTGAAATGGGCTAAAAGAGAACATAGAACCTTGAATCATATTGAGTATATCAAAGAAATTTAGAAAGGTCGGAGAGAAGATGAGTATGGCGTCAGAATTATCTCCAATGATAGCATGGACAGAATACAGATGCCCACAGAATATTGGGTTCAATATGTTGTTGAACCAAAGAAATTAATGTAGGAAAGATGGGATGAGTGCCTCAAGAACTGGGAGAAAATCAATGAGGCAATGGTAGAAATTCAATTCCCCAAGTTCGGGTGTCCGAATATTTTCAGGGAATCTATGATATAGTGAAGCATCACATAGACAGTGACTAGAGGTATGATTCATATGTTCATTGGATGGACAATATGGAATGGGGACAAATTAAAATATTCATGGGAGACATGATCAATACAACTACCAGCTTGGAATGTGTGCCTACCGAGGTGGAAAAGTATGTAAAATGCACCAAGGATATGAGAGAGATACTTAGTGCACCTATGGATCATCAATGTTTCCCTTACATGCATATGTGTGAGGATATATTCTCCTATTGGGTCAAGTATGGCAAGGTGCATCCAATAGATCATTCACCTCATTCATGAAAAACAACTTGGAGAGAAGATGTTGATTAGTTCACATTATTTTTTGAATTTGCCTAAAATAGATTTAGTACTATTTTTAGACATTCTGACTTTTAATAAATAAGAGAATCGACCATGCACACGGGGTCGATGGTTTTTGTAATAAATTTTTTGGATTAGAAGAGGAGAAAAATATTTTCCAAGTTTAAATTAGAAGCTTGGAAGGAGACAAGGAGAATTTACCAAATTTGTGCATGATTTCTCATGAGTAGATTTTTCTACAATTTGTCTAGTGATATTTTAATCGCTTTTTGGTTATCTCAATTAATTAAGAATTTTCCAAGTAAATTTTGGTGGAACATAATATTATTTGATAATTAGTTTTTTGTTATGTGAACTTTGAAAAGTATAGAACTATTTATTTATTATCTTTCCCCATATATATTTATGTTTCCATGTTAGTTAATCCTATTTTTCTTAAGTAGGAAGTAAGTAATAACCTTATGGTAGTTAATCCTAGATAGTAAGTACTATATAGTAACTAATAATCTTACCATGGTATTATTTCTCGAGAAATTTAGATTCAGATATTATTTACCCATCGTTGCTAAGGATTATACTGAGCATGGATTTCCTCAACAAATATTTTCTTTTATATTTCATTTTTTT